>VZQC01009508.1:1168696-1210947 GCA_009823505.1 Rhizomys pruinosus | reverse complement strand
AAAAATGGAAAAAAACTGAGAGAAATATGCAGGACAGTCATGGCAGAATGCATGATCTCGGTTGGGGTGGGGGTGGGGGGGAAGGGAAAGGGAAATATGCCTGAACTGAATTGGAAAATGATGTATGAAATGCACAAAGCATCAATAAAAAAAATAAAATAAAGAACTCTGCCAAGAATACATGCTTCAGTTAGAAATAATTTGAGAAAATTGTACACAGGGATTACTGGGTTAAGTGCAATTAAGCTAGCCTGTAATTTTTGTATTAAACTGCTGGTAGTTGGGAACCAAATATTTGTAGCTACTCATTAAATAAATTACCTGGATTAAGGAGATTTCCATGATTGTAAACATAGGGAAGGAAGGATGTCTGTGAAACCTGTGGTCTTAAAATAAAGGCTAATACAAATCGAACAGGTCGTCCCAGTCCCTGGCTGCAAGGCCCTCAGAAGCTATTGAGCAGGCTCATCTAACGCCAGGAGGGTCTGCTGCAGGGTGCACAGTCAGGATGCTGCTATTGCTCTGCCTCTTCTGAGCAGGTAACTGTTGATAGCATGAAAGCATCTTGAATCTCAGCTTTTTCAGGGCTAGAGAGAGTCTCGACGCAGCCCTGGCAGAGAAACTGTGGGGTCAGAGACAGGTTCCAAGTGAGGAGCAAAGCTGACTCAGAGGTTTTGTGAGTTCTCAAATGTGTGTACGTTGCCAGGGAACTTTGCTCAAATGTAGTTTCTGGTTCAAGAGGGACTACAGTGTGGTCTTAGTTCTGCATTTTTGACAATTCCCATGTGACATCAACACTGCCAGACTTCACATCACATGGTGTGATGAGAGCTTCAACAGTAAATAAAAATTTGGCCCATTCATTTCAAAGATACAGGAAAAGTATTGGTCTAGATAAAGGTACTCAATAGTCAAGAAAGTTACCCTTTTGTCTTCTTTTGTGTTTTCTTTCTTTTTTTTTTTCGGGTCTTTTTGAGACAGGGTCTCCCTGTAGCTCTGGCTGTCCTGGAACTTACTCTGTAGACCAGGCTGGCCTCAAAGTCACAGAGATCCGTGTGCCTCTGCCTCCCAAGTGCTAGGATTAAAGGTGTGCGCCACCACGCCCAGCATTTTGTGTTTTCTAAGGTTAGTCATCTTGGGGCTGGCTGCCCTCTAGGAATGGAAAGACTTCTTGAAGTTGTCAGGTCTTAGTTTATACTTTCTTACAGTTTCTGCTTCCAGCTGAAGAATTTCTCCCAGTTTTACAAGGAAAATTCCTAATATTTGTTTTGATTATATAGATGAACTAACATGACAGGGTCAACAGCAAATGAAGCCCAAAGTTTGTGAAGTTCTCAGAACCAGTGGGGAAAATCGGTGTGGGGAAAGTGGTCAAAGAAGGCCAAATAAAACAGATATTGATCAAATCTATTTTTAGAAGTTGGATATGTATATTTTCTCTATTGCAGTTGGAAAATTCTTTGCAAAGAGTGTAAGGTAATGTCAATGTGTATGAAAATATTCAGCATAACCGGATCTGGAATGAAGTAGGTGAGGCTATGAGTCTGGGTGTCAGACCCTGCGAAGTTAAGAAAATACTTTGGGTGAAATGTATCAATGATTTCAGATTATTCCCCAAATAAAATCATTTTGTTGAACAGAATGTGATCTGGATAACATATGAATTTACGCTTCATGTAAAAAATGAGGATAGTCCTGACTATGCCCCTTAACACAATTGGTGTCAGAAGTGGGATCCTACAGCATAGCTTCGACTCACTGAAATATGGTTTATGAAGAAAGGAAGGGTGTGGTTAATGGACACTTGACTCTTGAAGTCTTAACTGCACAAACTGAGAGGTGTAGGCAGGTGGCTCTCACTTCACTTAGAGGATGTCAGAAATGAAGAATTATGACTACACTGATATGAAATTACAGGTGGTAATTTCATTAGAGGTAAAAATTGCTGATGGAATTCAGAGATGGATCCAGTTCTTGATGAGATAATATTTTAAATACATAAGAGTGGCTGCATAATAAGAGGTAAAGTAAACACACAGTGTCTTAACTGTAGTCTGTAATGGCTAAAATGGAAGTGCAAGAGAGAGAACAGCAGATCTTGACTGTTCCAAGCTCATATTTTGTCTGACTTGATTAATATGCACAAGTCTAGGGCTATAGCCGAAAGGAAATTGTGCCTCGACCACAGGTGGCAGCTTCACGGTCACTGCTCAGTGGGAGGACACGTGTTAGGAAGGGCAACGTCAAGGAGCTGGTGGGACCAGTGCTGTGCCAGGAAGGAGTCGTTTCCTTTTCTGCATTGCTGTCATCAGTCTGTGAGTGACTAATTTAGGAGAGGTGTGTTTGGTTTTGAATATTCCAAAGTGAATGAGCTTGCTTGGGCTGGTACAAGAGCCAACAGCTGACTACTGAACAATCCTAAGCAGGTATATGTGACCTGTTCATTCAGTGGAGAATACCTTCCCTGTGGGCTGCATGAAAGCCTCTGTAAAGTTAGCGTACCCTGAGAAGGGGAACTAGCTCTCCTAAATGTCAAGAACACTCTAGATGAAAACTAGTGTGCTATTTATGTAAGCTCTGCTGAGCTGCCGTTATCATGAGCAGAACAGGCACTCATCACATACTGCCTTATCCAGATGGGTAAATTCTGTGGTAAGGGGACTCCTCCTTTGTTGCCATCCCAACATCACCACACCATTACCAAGACACACTTTGAACAGACAGTAGATTTACTGTCTCTGCTTATGTTATGGATTTCGCAGATGCTGAACAATTGAGAATGATTCTTAAGACAATGGAAAAAGGTAAAGGCAGTTGAGCCATCAGGATGAAAATCTTCAGAGAAATGGAATGAATGAGGCAGATAACAATGCTGTCTATGCAGCATCCCTGAATGTTAGGTGGACCAGTGGGTGCTCCTACGGCTTCACCAATATTAAAAGGCTGGATCATGTCTTCTCTTCTTCCCCTACATCCTGATTCATGTTCATTGTCACCTTGACACAGCCTAGTGTCGTCATCAGAGAGAAGCCTCAACTGAGGTATTTCTTTGATCAGATTGGCCTGCGGGAATGTCTGTGAGGGGCTGTCTTGGTTAACTGATGCAGGAAGGCCCTGCCCACTTGGGCAGCACCATTTCTTGGGCAAGTAGTCCTGGCTATATAGAAAAGCTAGCTAAGCATGAACCACAGAGCACAGAGAGAGCCAGCAGCAGCATTCCTCCACTTCGAGTTGATTCCTGCTCTGACTTCCCTCCATGATGGACTATAACCTAGGAGTGCAAGCCAAACAAACTCGTTGGTTCGCAAGCTGCTTTGGGTCAGAATGGTTTATTCCAGCAACAGAAGAGTAACCAATACAGTCTCTAGTTTGAAGGAAATTTCAGTATGATACATATATTCTAACTGCACCCAGTTATTATACAATGACATCCAACATGTTGGGAAAAATAACATTGGCCTATAAGATAGAAAAGAGGCTTAGGGAAGAGAGTTTCTATTCTGTGCTTTATGAGAGAAGCTTCATTTGCTGTTCATGAGCTGTGGTATTTGGAGGGGAAATACGTTAAAATGAGAAGATTGGAGGGAGTTTTCTTTCAGGAGGAAGGCAATGGATGTGAGTTGGCTGGTGAGTGTTTTGGTAAGTGGGTCAGGCAGCAAATGTTAATGGATGATACTAATATCTAGTATTGTGGAAAGGCTTGGTTCTTAGTCCAGAGTGGCCTCCTGACTGCTTTAACTGATGGCGCTGTGTAGCTGTGGGAAAATTGTCCTTCATATTAGCTGGTGAAGCCCCACCATGGATGTGTCCCAAGGCAAATCCCTGGGACTCTTGTGGCCCTCTAAATCCATGGAAATACTGTAATTTATGTCAGTGTACTAACACTGTCCTTGCTTCCAGGACAAGTCACAATATGACATTTACAGTACAGTTATAGGCAGTATTCTGAAACTGTCCCCAAGTCCTCTGTGATGGAGGGAAGGAAGGACTTTTGGGGGGGTCAGGGGGAGGACTTTTTGACAGCACACCATGGAAAATGATTAGTATAAGCAATGGACAGAAATAGGGTGGATGATTTTGTCCCCTTGGACTGGCTGACTTGAAATTTTGAATCAATCAAATTATGACCAATCGTAGAGATAACAGTCCATAATAAATCTACCATATGAGCAAGGGTCAACTGTCTTCTGAAGGCATATCAACACCTCTGTAATTTTAGTGAGTTGTTCTGTAGTGGGACAGAATTATACCATGACCATATGGTAATATGATATAACACTGGCATATGTTGATCATATTTCAGTATATAAATAAGTCTTATGATGGCACCAGTATTAGTAATTGAATGTATGGGAGATGAAGTTAATGTTTCCTTAGACTATATGATCAGAATCCTTGGAGCACAACAGGCCGTCTAACAGTATGGTTAATGACGGGGCATTGGAGTCACATGGAATCTGTTCTCCCTTTGGAAGGGCTTCAGAGGGGCCGAAAGCTAAACAGAGACGTTTGACATCTAGAGAAAATGGAGACTGAAGGTTAGGCATGTGTGCTGTTACCCATGTCCCCACAGTAAAAACCTAGTACACCAGGGCTCAAGTAAGTGTGTTGACTGGTAGTATCCCATGCTTAGTGTAAGACATTATTGCCAGGAAAGTTCGTGGTGTTCACAACCCTTAAGGAGAAGATTTGAAGCTCATGTCTGAGAAACTTGTGGACTTTTTCCACATGCTTCTTACTGATTTTATCTGAATCCATTTTCTTTTTTAAAATTTATTTTTTTATTTTATTTTTTATGCGTATGAATGTACTGTCTGCATGTAGGCTTGTGCACCCGTGTCATGCAATGCCGCGGAGGTCAGAAGAGGGCATCGGATTCCCCTGGAACTGGAGTTAAAGAAGGTTCTCAGCTGCCATGTGGGTGCTGGGGATCAAACCCGGGTCCTCTGCAAGAGCAGTCGGCGCTCTTAACCGCTAGGCCATCTTTCCAGCCCCCTGAGTCCATTTTCTATAATAAACTACAATCATGATTGTAACAGCTTTCAATAAGTTCTTTTACTGTTTCTAAAACTGAAGGTGAGCTTGGAAAACTTTAGTCTGCAGTAGGTGCTTAAAGTGAAAAGGGTCTTGTGGATCCTCGTCACAACTCCACAAGTTCATTTTAGTGATTTTATTTGGACCATTCTTTCCTCTTTCTGACAACACTTTCCACATCAAAAATATCTCTGCAGCAAACATTATCTTTTAAATGGCTCCTTGGATGGCATTCCAACCATGGCATAATCTGAAGTAAAACACCCTTAAGATCTTAATACAGATGCATGTGTGAATTAAAAAGTGATTCTAAATGTACAGTAACCAATTTGCTTCACATTAATAATTCAGCTATTTTTATTTGTTTTTAAACAAACAAAAAGTAAAGTAGACCCTGTCCACAGAACAATTGTCATAGTACCCACAATTTTTATTAAACTCAAAAGAAAATCTCTTAAGGTTTTTGGATTATGAAAGTCACCCAAATTCACTTATTTTTTTATCCTATCAAATTTCTCCTTTTTAACATTTTCCCTTTAAATTAAAACTAGAAGCAGTGGCCAGCCCATTCCCTCTGGATGCTCATCCTGGAGCAAAATCAAGTGCCGTCATTCAGTGCCCTTAAATGCTATTTCAATGAGTTCCTTTTTCCACCGCTGCCACATAAGCCTGATAGTCACAACTTATGGGAAGAAGGATGAATTTTTGGCTCAGATCTTGAAGTCAGTGAAGGCATGGTGGAGTTCCCAGAGGTGGGAGCAGCTCCTTACCAGAGTTGCAGGGGCAGAGACTGTCTGCTCACATCTCACTAGAATGGGACTAAAGGGAGACCCTGTCTCAAAAATACAAAAAAAAGGAGAAAGAAATGGAGAAACTGGGGCCTGATGTGCTGGGCACATCTGTCACGGCCCACTTCCTGAATGACCTTCTTTGTCCACGTAGATCCACCCTCCTGAAGGTTCCACAACCTCTAGGAACATCAGCATCAGTTGGGTACTGAGTGGTCAAATACTTGAGCCAAGGAATGGGAGGACAGCATAACACTGTTCTGTGTGTGTGTGTGTGTGTGTGTGTGTGTGTGTGTGTGTGTGTACATGTACGTCTGTGGAGGCCAGAGCCCAACCCCAGGTGTTGATCTTCACCTTCCATCTTGTTTGAGGAGGTTCTTTGGTTCTCTACAGCATAAGCCTGATTGGCTGATCTGTGAGCTTCTGAGCATGCCCCTGTCTCTGTCTCTCGACTTGTTATGGAAACACTGGACTTGCAGGTGCTCTACTAAGTGCCACTTTACATTCCGGGAATCCCAACTCAGGTTCTCATGCTTAAGCAAGTACCTTCCCCAGCCAGCCATCTTCCCAGTTCCCATAACTTAAACCATTCTTTTTATTAGGAAACCAAGCCCACTCCGGCATCTGTTTCAAATTACTACAGAAAAAGTGACTACAGATGAAAGAAAGAGAAACTGACAAGGCATGTTGCCCAAATGGATTGCAAAGACGCCATACATTACCTATTTCTAAAACCTTCATGCTTGAGAATACTGGGGGTCTGTGATGACCAGGCACTTCACAAACCAATATTATTGGTCACCAGTTTAGAACTGGCAAAAAATTAAACAAAGACAGAAAGAAGTAGGACAATAACAAAGAGATGATTCAGAATCACGGAGGAAAATCACAATGGGTGCCAGATCCCGGGAGTTACCCAGGCAACACTTGTCTGGTTTTCCATTTTCCATGCCTTTCATATTGGATTTCAGTTGTGGTCACTTAACTTATAGGTTGGTAGTGTATTTGAACTGCATTAATCTCACTTTGTCAGATGCCCCAGTTCAGGAAACTCTAGATCTATGACTGTCTAACCACAGAAAGAAGACAAAACCACCTGGTGGTGGTCTGAGTGGGAAAAAAAACCTCCCTTAAAAAGAGAATTCATAAAATTCTCTTAGTCAGCTCCTTAAGGTTACCACACAGGATTTAATAAACCTTCAGTGTTTTATAGGCAGGTTAGAGAAAGCTTTCCACTTCAAAGGGTGATGTTTGCAGATGTGGCGATCACCAATTTAATACAATTTTTATGTGATGTTACAAGAAAATGATTTGAAGATAACTATATAGTAAATGTAAAATAAATATATGAAATATTTTTAAGATATAAAAATGCAGTATAGATTTTGATGCTTCTCATTCTTGTGAAATCATAGAACAAATAAAACTTTATACATATTCTTCAAAAACTCCCCCAAATGAAATTCAATATGCCCTCTTTACTGTTTCTGGTGGGTTTTCCTGGAAGTCATTTTTGTAAAATGATCATGTCCTGACTGCTCTGACCTGGGGATTTGTCTTGGCCACTGACCTGTGACAGCCCAGATCCCTCACATTTTCTCCTATGGCACTGTTGTGTAAGATTTTCTTTGCAGTTAGTTGATGTTGCCACGGCATGAACATACATATACACTTACTAAGACAGCTTGATTAGTTTTTCAGTAGCTCAGTAATTATGATCAGTCTGAAGAGATGGCTCAGCAGTTAAGACTCTTGCAAAGAACCGGAGTTTAGTTCCCTGAGCCCACACTAGATGGCGTATACCAGTAACTCCACCTCCAGGGGTCCCAACAAACCCTTCCTACCTCTGTGAGCATCCACATGCACTTGCACAGACAGGCAGACACATAAGAAAATGAAATAAATCTTTTAAATGTAACCAAAAAGTATTATGCCCAATGATTTTTTAAATCTTGATTGTGCTCATTTAAATGCTATAGAATATGCGTGAATTTTTTTCTTTTCCTTTTCTTTTTAAAAAGATAATCATCAAAATGAAGACATAAAATTTGCTGGGAAGCATTGGATATAGCTGTAAACCTAGCACTACAGAGGGAGAGGCAGAAAGATCACCACACGTTTGAGGACAGTCCACACAGTGTGGTGTGACTTGACTTGAGAAAAAAATAATTAGTAATACTAATAATAATAGATAAAAGAGCAATTGAGGATTGGAAGAATTGTCATAGGCTCTAGGATTTCTGAACCCAGCTTGAAAACACTCTTATCTTTTAAAATTTATTTTATTTTATGTGTATGAATATGTTGCATATAAACGCCTCGGAGATGGATTTCCCTGGAACTGGAATTACGGAAGGCTGTTAGTCACCATATGTGTGCTGGGAATCAAACTCAGGTCCTCTTCAAGAGCAGCCTGTGTGCTCTACTGAGCCATCTCTTTACTCCTTGAAAACACTCTTTTACAGATGTATATTCACATCTGTTTTGATTCAACAGCTTTTGACCTGATAGTTCTCACAATGAGGCAATTGAAATACTTCACTAAGACTTAAAATATAGAATGTGAATTGCAAGAGTAAAGCATTGGGAACTTGCAATTTTCTCTACTTTTTTCTCTTTCTTGTCTTCAGAGACTGTGTAAGACACACCCAGAGTCTTCCTTGCACATATTCCTCTTACAGTTGTGTTGCATGGTCTTTTCATTAGCATATTGATCAGTTGCTTTCTTCAGGAGCAGCTTTGCCTGACTACTTCTTGTGCGATGGACAGGTGCTGAAGGACCCTACATGATTTTTCTGGATTTAAGGCAGCATTTGAATTCACCATGGTTCTAAAAGAAGGCTTTATGAAAACCTCTCTTGGAAGAAGGTTGAACTTATCCTGCTGAATCTTCTAACTGTGCTACCTGTGAGGACAGCACACAGTGCTCAGGATGATGTGTATAGGGAACAGAGGTACTTCATAAGCTTTGCTGCCCCCTGCAATTAAAGGACAAGAGGAAACAAGGTCGACTGTCGGGGTCTCCAAGCACTCACGCTATACTCTCATCCTGTCAGTGTTGTCCTCCCATCTGCAGAACACTGAGACTCAGAAAAGTTTTGTGACTTAAAACACCAAACGAGCTAGAGCATACTTGGTGCCTAGGCCTTGTGAATTCCCATGTGAGTGACAACACAGGGAATGTCAGATCAAGTCTGGGCAGAGGAAACAAGAGCTGCTCGTGCTGGCATTTGCCCAATCACACGTGGTCTCATATCCAGGTATTTAAGACAGGATTCCAGCTCCTCACATGTCTTCCTTACTTAAAGACCAACATTTCTCTCCTTCTAAAACATCCTCTTAAGAATTACTCCAGGATCTGGTACTCTCTTCTGACCTCCACAGGTATTTCCCACACACAGTGCACTTATAAAAACACAGGCAAAACAATTATATACATAAAATAAAAAATTTAAAAAGTCTGTCTCTTCAGAGCATATGACTTGTCCTTGTAGCCCTGCTTTAAGAGTGGTTTTCTCTCTACAGAACTGACCTGGATTTCAGAATTTTGAGCTCTTAAAACAGTTGTGGGATATAGGTTGGTTCTTACCAATCTGCTTGAGTAACCCTGGGAACACAGCAACAAAGATATAAATGCTAGCACTTGCTGAGGAACAAAGATGGCCCAGGAGCCATGCTGAGCACCTGGATGTGTTATTAAATCTGAACAATGACATTTGGAGTTATCTTCTATTAGTACCATTTTACAGATAAGAATAGTAAGACTCTTGGGGCTGGAGAGATGGCTCAGTGGTTAAGAGCACTGACTGCTCTTGCAGTGGACCTGGGTTCGATTCCCAGCACCCACATGGCAGAGACAGAGACAGGTGGATCTCTGTGAATTAAAGGCCAGCTGGTCTATATAGTGAGCTCCAGACCAGCTGGGACTAAAGGGAGACCCTGTCTCAACTGACCTTGAGAAAACAAAAACCTTGGTTAATCTGGAGTAACTGTGTAGCCTTAAACATCCAAATGGAAAGTATAACCAGAAAAAAAAAGTATCAGGCTGGTGTAATTTAGCCTTCCTGAATGGTTAATTACCATACTTAATACCCATACCAATTTGGCAGAGGGACTTAAGAGATAACTTTCTTCCTAGCACTCAGAGGTCAACTGAGTCCCAGGGGACTAGGCATGGGGGCATCTCTTGAAATGTCCTGCAAATGTGAGTAACCAGTCTTCCTGTGTAGGGAGGTCTTGGAGATTCACTAACGGGACTTCAGCCAGTGTCCAGTCTATAAAGAAGAAAGTCTGCTCATACTTCAGAAAGGGAAGCCTAGCAAGGCCTGATTTTGTCCTCCAGTTAATGGAACTGGTAAATGAAAAGCCAAAAGAAGCCAGGGGCTCCCTCCCCCCACAAAACCCTCTGATGCCTAAGGACCAGATCCTCAACTGACTTTGAGAAAACAAAAACCTTGGTTAATCTGGGCTGTGTGGCCTTAACTATCCAAAAGCAAAGTATAACCAGAAGTAAATAATCAGTAAAGCCTGAGAAATTGTACTTCAGGTTTTAAACTTGAGATCTTAGTAAAAAGACAAAAAGTAGAAAAAAAAAAAAGCACTGTTGAGTTGCCTGTGTTCCCTGTGGCTGCCACTGCTTTTGCCATCCTTCAAAGACATGAGACACAGCTTTTCAACCTTCCAATATGGACTGAAGACTCATGTCTCTCCAAGAATCCTCCAAACCTTCAGTGCCAGATGGGGACTGCTGAGACATCCAGCTTGTGGACTGAGCTACTACTGGGGTTTCAGCCTCTTCGGAGTATAGACTGCCATTGTTGGACTACCCAGGCTGTATCATGGAGGCCAATACAGGAAGATCAAGACAGGATGTGTTGCTTACTGGACCTCATTTGGTGACCACAGGAATGGAAGACCCCAGTGTGGAGCACAAGGACAGAACTGATGGTTATTTGGGCTTGCCAAGGAGGAGACTTCAAACACTTCCTTAAGGAAAGCATGACATCTTTCAGCCTAATAAATAAAATAAAAAAAGAAATAATAAGCTGAAGATGCTAAAACCTATGACATCATAATCTTGATATATGTGTGGTATGCATATTTTGGAGTGATGCAAATTAGGAGGAACAACAACAACAAAGACTGGGTCAAAGAACTGACTGAAATGGTGAGCTTCTGCCTGAAACAGTAAACTTCTGCGTCGAAAATTTTAAAAGAGACTGAGAAAAAGATGAGAAATATGTGTGGCAGAATGCATGAGCTCTGGTGGGATGGGGGTAATGGGTCTCGATTTGATTGGGAAATGTTGTATGAAATGCACAAAGCTTCAATAAAAAATTGGCTTTGAAAATAAAAAAAAAGAATAGTAAGACTCTGAACCACCTAACAGTCAGGCCGCCAGAGACTATGCTTCACTGTCCTTAGTGCTCAGAATACTTTTCTGAACAAATAGGAGAATTGCTATGATTGTAGTTTCCTAGGTATGTGCTGGGTAGGTCTATTTGATTTTTTGCCTCAGGTTGTCAACAACTGGTCTAGGAATTGAGTATTTGTGCTCTTTCCATGGTACAATTCTGAACCTCCAACTAGGGTTTACCCAATCTTGGGTTGTCTTTACTGATGTAGAACACTGATGTCCAGTTGCCCTATGTGGCGAAGTATAGAGAAGAAGCTACTGTATGTGCTACCATGCTACTGACACCACAGAGTCTATCAGAAGAGAAACCAGACCCTGTCTCAGGAAACTAGACTGGCATTAAGTACTGTTTAGGCTTAAATTGAATGCTTTCCAAATTCATGTGTTGAAGTTCTATATCTCTCTGCCTCAGAATGTGAGTGCTGTTTTGTTTTTTGTTTTGTTTTGTTTGTGCTGGGGTTGAACTGAGGGCCTCCTGTGTATTAAGCACAGGGTCTGCCATGGAACCTTCAGACCCCAGAATGTGACTCTTTTGGGAGATTAGGACACAGTCACAACATGAAGAAACAGCATGTGAAGACACGGGAGAAGATGACCATTTGCCAGCTTAGTAGAGAGGCCTCAGAAGAAACGACTTGGCTGTCACCTTGGCAGTCAACTCTGCTGTTTAAACACCCTCTCCCAGACTGTCAGAATTTGTTATAGAGATCCTAGAAGGTATATACTCGACAAAAGACATAAGGCATGACTCTGTTTGTGGTAAAGGGAATTGGTAACCCATGGGATGTATACTTGGGGCGTCTACACCACAAACCACGAGTTTTGGAGAACTGTTCCCTGCTTATAATCCATGTCTGTGCCTGGGGAAGAGGAACTCCAGCTCTGAAGCAGTGAGGTTTTCACTGGGGTCATCAGATGCATACAGCTCATCGTGGGGCCATGGGAAGAATGGAGAGTTGCTTCAGGGCCTTAGTACTGGAGCACAGCATGTCCATGTATGGGTGCTAAACTGACGGTGACCCACATGGGAAAGTGTACAAAAGAGTTCCCATCCTGCCAAGATGTCCTGTGTCTTTTAAATTCCTTACTCTGCAAGAGAGCCTTACATAATAGTGAAGTGTTTGTCCTCAGATCTTAAGTCCGAGAGCTTTTATGTAATCAGAAAAATGGAAAACAGGACATGTTGTGTACTTGAGCACTGCATTGCAAATTCAAACTTATTATGTGCATTTAGATTGTTGTCATTTATATAAACATTTTAAAAAGGGGTCCAAATGTATATGAGTATATGCCTGATCTAGTTCGTAGAAAGTAAAGGCAGGAAGATTGTCCGAGATCAAAAGTGAGATGCTGTCTTCTAATACTCCCATAAAAAATAAATTAGGTGGCTCTGTGGTTGAGAGCACTGGCTGCTTTTGCAGAGGACCTGGGTCCTAGCAAAAGGACCCACATGGCAGCTAATAACCTTCTGTAATTTCAGTTCCAGTGGATCTGATGCCCTCTCTGGCTTCCACAGGCATTGCATGCACAAGTGTACTTATGTACATGCAGACAAAGTATTCACGGATAAAATAAAAATAAATTTAAAAATTAAAATATGAAAAATCTAAAACAGGAAGGGACAGAGCATAATAGAAAGGCCCATGGACACAATATATGACATCAGAACGGGTGGAAAATCACAGGAAATTCTATTAATTGCTACAATCGAAATGTGTCAGTAATCATAGTAAGTAAAACAGCCTGCAAAATCAGAAGGTAGAGAAACATTTAAAAATGGCCTGTAAACTCATTTCATTTGTAAACAATCACTTTTATTTACTATTTCCTGAGTTTTTACTATCTATGTGTAACAAATATGCATTTACATAAGTGAGATTGCATTCTAAGTAGTCACCATCCTAACACTGTTATAAATAAATATTTTCCCATGTGATATAGGTCTTCATAAAAACCATCTGAAAGGTTTGTGCAGTTTCAAAAGACTGCCTTAGATGATCTCCTCTGTTTGGGAAAGTTAGGTGGCTTCCAGATTTTTGTTCTATTAAATAATATAATGATTATCCAAACGTAAAGCTGTGCTCTCACCGCATTTCCTGAGAAAGTTTACCCCAGTGTTGTTCCATCTCTTATTCTAGTACGATATTTCACTGTCTTCACAGAGCTGTATTCACGCAAGCCTACTCTAAATCGTAAAATATTCTTTCAAATCCTTTTGCTCTTCGTTGCAGTTCCTGCCCGTCAGTTACCCCTCAGACCCTTGTGTGGAAACTGTGGAGAACTCTCCCTGCAGGGAATGAGCAAGAATAGAACGGTCCTCATTCAAGTCTTTAAATTAGTTTCCTTAGCTGCAGCCAAACAGACCCTCCAAAAATGTATCCAAAATTAAGGTGATGTCGGTTATTTGGTTTTGATGACTCTTCCACAACTGGTCTCATCTTATTCTAGATTTTGCTCAGAGCTCAGCAACACTGGAAAGGGACTAGGATACCTGGACCCTGGGAGAAAGCAAGGTGCTGCTTAGTAATGTCTTAACTGGTCTTGGCTTTTTGCTCTTTTGTGGGGGGTGTCTGGTAAGAAGGAGCTTCCCTGGGTGTCCTACTTAATCAGAGCCCCAAATAACTAAGGCATCACAACATGATCTCAAAGCATAACGAATTCTCTCATCAGATAGGAATATAGATACTCTATCCCAGAATGCGATTCCTGTCTGCCATTTTGTTTAAAGTGCTCAATTTATAATTTCCCACAGCATTCCAGATTCCATTACCAAGGGGTTAGAAAGCACCTCTCCAACATATTGTGGGCTTACTGAAGAGTTTCCCTTGGGTGTTTTGCGGTAGCAATGTTGGCTGAGCAGAGTTGACTATTCATGGAGGATGTACTTATCCATCCTGTCCTGCTCAGCCCACCTCAGGCCAAGCCTTGCTTTCCAATCAAATCCAAAGGGGCTTTTTCCTCACTTCCAGATGAAAAGTAACAAGGACATTTGGTTTAAGAGCCAAGTTCAGAGTGACTCTCTTTGAACCTTTCACAAAGCCTGCAAGAATTTCACACCATTTCCAGTGCTGCAGGTGAAGGATTTAACAGCTGGTGGGAGTGCAAATTAGAGCCAATTATAATTTGATTGACCTGCCTTGACAATAAAACTGTCTTCCCTAATTTAAAATGCCTAGCAGGGCTCTGGTAAGGCGGTGATTTCAAAGGAAGAACAGCTCAAACTAGGAAATTCTTTAACAATACTGACAGTAATAAAGATTTATTTATATAGTAGCTTTTTTTTTCTGTTGGACTTAAACGACCACATTCAAAGTAAGGAACAGTGTAGTGTGATAAGAATTAGAAAGTTCAGGGTTGATAGTAATGTGTCTGCAAAATGATGGCTGCAGAGGTAGAGACTGTCTGAAGAAAGCAGAAAGTGAGTTCCAACCGGGATACCAGTTGATATATATATAAGATAGATATATATTTTTTTTTTTTTTCCCATGTGATATAATATAGGTCTTCATAAAAACCATCTGAAAGGTTCATGCAGTTTCAAAGGACTACCTTGGATGATCTCCTCTGTTTTGGAAAGTCATGTGTGTGTGTGTGTGTGTGTGTGTGTGTGTACATGAGTGTATTGCCTACACTCATGTTGTGTGTGCAATGCCCATGATGGTCAGAACTCTTCTGACCATCATGTCAGATTCCCCTGGAACTGGAGTTATTGATGGTCATTAGCCATTATGTGCATGCTGAGAATCAAATCCGAGTCTTCTGCCAGAACAGTCAGTGCTTTTAACCCCTGAGCCATCTCTCCAGCCCATCCTAATATTTATAATTAGTCTTTTGTTACTATGGGTTTTTATTATGACATCTTCACGCATGTATATCATGTTGTCTTGCTCATAGTCTCCCAAACCCTCTTCCCCTCCCCCACCCCCACCCCACTATTACTGGTCCAATTGCAATTGTAATACTGTATAAAAAGAGCCAAACACAGAATTCAAAAGCTTCTTGTTGTGCCAGGCATAGTGGTGCATACCTTGACTCAGGAGGTAGAGGCAGGTGGACCTCTGTGTGTTCCAAGACAGCATGGGGTACATATAGCAAGATCTAGACTAGCTGGGGCTATAGTGAGACCCTGTCTCAAGAAAGAAAGAAAAGAAAAGAAAGAAAAGAAGAGAGAAAAGGAAGAATAAAAACAAAACAAAACAGCTTAGCCTTTGAAATTGTCTTCAAAGGGCATGAGTAGAGACGAGTTTTGATACTTGCTGGGCTTCTACTTCCTGCTCAGCCTTGGATTAAACCTTCAGGGTGACTTTCCTTGACTTTTCATTGCAGTGCAGGTGATTTGCTGGCCTTGCAAGGTGGTGCTCTGAAGGGTGACCTAGCAGAGACAGAGCTGGTAGACTGTCCCATCTACCCCTGACACTAAGTCTTGGGCACATTGTCTTTGAGTGTCAGGTTCCTCATCTGTATAATGGAAACAATAAAACCTGGTTCATGGGACATAGTGGTATTTCCTGACATCATATGGAAAGTAACATGACCCAGTGTCTTGCCTGACTCTGGCCTGGCTCTGATGAAATGGTGGGGTCTGGTTTCTCCCTGTTTCAGGACCTGCCTCCCCTCTCTCAAACTTTGGAGCCCCCAAGGTTTCTTCTACTCTGCCTTTTCTTTGTTCTCAGTGAATCTTTGCAATGTCCTGGGCTGAGAGGTGGAGAAGAGACGGTGGGAGAAGAAGCATGCTAGGCACATCTCCTCTAATTGCACAGCAAGCGCAGTTCCCTCCCGGCAGCTTCAGTCAGTCACCATGCTCAGCAGTTATCTGCAAACACTAAGGAAAAACTGCAGACATGAACAATGCATAGGTTTTAAATAACTTTGATTATAATAGAATTGTTCCCTTTTTTTAACAATTGTCAATCTCTTGTTTAAAAATCTCTAATTTAAAAGTCAATCCTCGCCCAAGGCCCCTGCAGGTTTCAATACTGTTTGTGGTTTCAGGCATCCATTGAGGGCCTTGGAACATACCCCAGGTGGATCAAGGGGGGTGCTGTACTTAGACTGAGTTTCAGAAATCACTACCAATGTTCTTCCTATTTATCTGATCTATAATCCTAATATCATTTGGACATATTTTATGTTAAACATACTTTGGCAATTGGCTAGGAAACCTAACCTTTTGTTTTTAATCATATGGTTTAAATAAAAGTAAACAAAAAAGTTAAGAAAATGGCAAGGCTGTGACAAAGGTTGTGAGGTTTATTTGATTGGAAAGATATAGCTAGCTCCATTTTGGATACTGTATAGGAACAGACATGGCCAGACTCTTGATGAATTTTGTATTATGATATGTCCCCAAGCGGAAACAAGAAGTCCAAGCTCCAATCAACTTACTATGCAAATGTTCGGATCATAACATTTTAAATGGTATACCACATATATCTGCCCTTCCTGCTAATAGCTGCAAATCACTAAACATCATCTATTTAAGGAAGCAGAAGAAAGCATATGGATTTTTACGACAGTGGGGCATTGTTCCTCTTTTGAAATCAATTCTGGATAAGAGTTAGGGTTTCTGAAAGCCTGGTCTTCATATATAATGAGAATATTCCTCTATTATTATTAATGTGATTTCTTTTACTGCTTAAAGAATGACTACTAATAAAGATCTACTTGTATGCATCCTTGTACACAGCCTTGAAACTGAAATTTCTTGTGGCCAACACATCTGGGTTTTAAGAAATGTATCTGCTGCTTGTAAATAGTGAACAAGAACCCCTGTAACCAAGTCCTGGAGTGCCGCCAACCCCCAAGCAATGGAATGATGATTTCTGCAACCAGGCTTGACTGGGTCGGACCTGGGCAGCTGATGAAGGGGCAGAGTGTGCGGGCAGCTGCTGCCTGGTGAAATGAAACAGGGCACACACAAGGTGGGCAGCCAGATGCCATAATGACCCACAGAAGAATAGCCACATGCAATACAACAGAGCTGTGAAACGGGGGAACACTGGCAGATGGATAAAAACCTGGCAAGCAGCAAGCAGAGAGAGGCAGCTCATTTATAGCAGAAAACCCCGCATGAGTCAGAGAGAGACAGGGTTTCAGACCCCTCCCAGGCCTGCTGAGAACAACAGGCCTTGTGAACAGACTGATTTCTACCCTGTATTCTCCGAGTGCTTGCTGCGCATAATGGTCTTGGATAGATAGATATGCTGCACTGCACAGGGTGAAGCTGGGCTCAAGATAGCCAGGCTCTGTGACCTCTAGGAGTTTGGAGTCTAATGGACACTCAGTGGCTTCCTGTTTACTACCATTTGAGGAATTTTGCTGTGGTTATTGACATTACTAGCGTTCTTCAAAGACCTAGTTCTTCTTTTTCTACTGCTTGGATGGCATAACTTGAAAGCCCGAAGAGATGGAGTTTGAGAACAGAAGGCTGAAGCAGGATTTGATGAGTTACATCTCCAGCAACTGCGCTCCAAGGTTGTCCCAGAGCTGCATATTCAGTGAGACACGTTATTTTTCATTTGTGGCCACCAAGTACAAGTCCCAGGGACTATACTGCAGGATGGGTGACTGGTTCTTACCCGAACTTTATCCTCAAGGATACTTATAGAAGTGACATCATGTTTCCATAGTCAAAGGACAAACCCACTTTGTGTGGGCATGTATTCCCTCTCGTCTCTCTCTCCTCTCCTCTCTCTCAGTCTCACGCTCTCTCTTCTCTCTCCTCCCGCCTCCCTCCCTCCCTCTCCCTCCCTCCCTCCCTCCCTCTCCCTCCCTCCCTCCCTCCCTTCCCTCCTTTTTTTTTTTTTTTTTTTTTTAAAGTTTGTTTTATTATCATCATCATCATCACATCATCATCATCATCATCATACATGGTCGTTCGTTCTCAGTAAATTGCTCCCTTCCAGGAGCCGCGACACTCGGCGGTGGCCATTTTGGCGCTAGGGCTCCCTACTCCTTGCGGCCTCAAGCATACAGGGCAATAGAATCTAGTTAGAGAATTGTCAGTGATTTTAATGGGTTGTTCCTACAGAGTGAATGGGGAAGTCCCTTGGTGCCCCCCTCACTCCATGCCTGGGCGGGACTCAGCAGTCCCACACACCATGGCATTTGCAAGATCCCAGGAGCACCTAGCACCAGTACTCCAGGCTTTTTTTGAACCCTCGATCACTACTCCAGTAAGTGGGAGGGGAGGAGTCACTGGATCCGTAGCACCGCCTCTTGATCAGTAGCACTGTCTCTGAGGGCACATATGAATCCACGAACAGTCCTTTGGACAGAAGTCTAAATTTTCATCATCATCAGAAAACACATCATCATCATTCATCATCCAGTGTTTTTTAAGTTAAAAATTTAACCCATACTTTCCTGGGAGGGGAGATACCATGATCAGGAAGGTGGTCTTTCCCAGGTGAGGCTCATCATTGCACTCCGGATGTGCTGACCCCTGCGATTTCCCCAAATGTGGGAAACTTGACTGCATAATTTGTGGTAGTGGGGGATTGCGTTCACGCTCTCCCCTGCAGAAAAAAAAACCCAAGAACCACCCCCAGAACAGCAGAATATCTCTAATAAACTATTCTTCATAGTTTTTAAGGGGACTTCAAGAGAAAAAGAATTGAAGTGCCAATGTGAGGCATTTAAACTCTGTCAGCATCTTGATTCTGATAAAGTCCTGAGGGAATAGGATGCTGCCTTAGCACACTGTCCCCCTACCTTCCTCTTTTTTTTACATATGAGAGAACAGGCAACACTTGTATTTGCTTTAAGCTTCAGGTAGTAGAAACGCTCACCAATAAATGAAAGTTAATTAAAATATTACAGCTTCGGCACTGCTGATGCTTACCTATAACCAATCTCACAGGCCTGTTATCACTCAGAAAATGCCCACAAAATTAATATCGGCCATGCAGCTGGACTTGTGACAGTCATGCTCAAAAGTATCGCTTCATTTGTCAGAAACTGAGCCATATCCCTCAGACCCAAAGGAGCAGTCTGCATCTCCACGTGCGATATCTGTAGGTGTAGAGCTATTGGAAAGATAAGGGACCATTTTGTGCTATGGATCAGGTCTTCTGAAACAATTCAAACCACAAGCGTAATAGAGTGTGGCCTAATTTCCTCACACAGATTAAAAGAAGGCAAACAACACGGTTAGTTATTTTTGGCTTATCCTGCAGCATCAGTTTTGTCAATATCAAGTACTCGTGAGACAAACATCAGGGACGCTGATGTGACCGGTTATGCATAGGAATATATAAGAGTCTTGTGGCGAAAATTCGCGGAATATGGTTGGACAAAACTGAAGGTCTAGAGTTATGAGTTCAGTTTGTAGATAAATCACTCCTTGACTTCTGCCACAGGACTAACACTCATTATAGCTAAAACAGCACACATGTCATTTTCCAAAGTGGTGATGTCATGGAATAGCCCAAAACAGAAACGGAACTCAAAGTCACCTCACATTCTATAAAAGAGCTGTACAGAGATAGTCGACCGCAAAAGCACCAGACCACATTGTGGACAATGCATGGATACGTGTTTGCTAGATACCTAGATGTTCTGTTGGTGTGCACTGTCTGTTTATGATGCTCCATGTGTGCTCTGTGTATGTGTGTTTGCATGTGAGTGAGCATAGGTATGCATGTGGGTGAGGCCAGAGGTTGAGTGGTGGGTGTCTTCGTAAACTGGATCTGGTACCGTTATATTTGAGGTGGACAATCCCACTAACCCTAAGGCTACCAACTCTGCTAGTCTTAGCTACGGCCCTCTGGGCATCCCTTTTCTCTACCTTTCTGGTGCTGAGATTACAGACACTGCCCAGTATCTGTGTGGGTGCCCGTGCTCTGAGCCCTGGCCCTCATGTCTGCAAGCACTTAGCCATTGAGCCATCTCCCTAGTCCCTGTAATGTATCTGATCATTAGCCGGGCGTGGTGGCACACTTCCTTTAATCCAGCACTGGGGAGGCAGAGCGGGAGGATCCCTGTGAGTTCAAGGCCCAGCCTGGCTACAGAGTGAGCTCCAGGCCAGCTGGGACTAAAGAGAGACCCTTTCAAAAAGACCACCCCCAAAAAGTAAATTGTGGAGTGTCATATATATTATCAGACAATTTATATTCGTAACAAAAGTATATAACACTGTACTTAAAACTGTCCAAGAATAAGTATCATGTTTGTAAGGTTAGGTTAATTGGGGTGGGAAGGTTCACCTTAGGTTCTTGCTAGTCCTGGGGAGCGTCTACTATTACACTGTGAATAAAGAGAAATTTAGTGAACCAAAGTTGGGGTTAAAGGAAGGGCAGGAGATATCCATCAAGGAGGATGGAAGAAAATGCTGAAGGAAAGGTAGAAAGGGCAAAAGAGAACAGGTTTAGGATATTTTTCCTCTACATTCCTGCAACAAGAAGAGATATAAAGTATTTACTTTAGAAAATGGGTTCAAGGGAAGAGGAGATTCTCATTCCATTTTGTAGCTATCACATTTTCTTGCTTCTGAGTTGGTGTGAAGAGGTGGGTGATGAGGGGGGTCTTTCAGAAAGTCCTCTTATCTGAGGGACCTGTGTGTTCAAAGCACGTTAGGTGGAGAACTTCTGAAACTGTTAGATAACTTAGGAACCACAAATTGGCCAAACTGGATGCTCTCAAATGTGACTGTAAGGATGTGATACTTCACCATGATTATTGGAGCTCCACTAATGTCTGAAGGGAAGCAAGGTGACATATGGATGTTAGAAAGATGCAGAGAAGTATGCCCTAAGACAGCTTACCCAAAAAAAAATAAAACTACGCAGACTCTCTAATCGTTCATCTGTACTAGATCTATCTATGAACTAAGATAGAACGATGTTTGAAATTTCCTTCAATCCCTCCATTCCTCAAGGATTACATTGAGGAAAGTTAGAATGTTGGAGAGAATATGTAAAACTTCCAATTGTTTTCATTCCTTTTATTACAATGGGATCCAGGAGGTTTAAGGTGAAAGCCTACATTTGAAAAGTGTTTATAAAACCTTTAGAAAAAGTTTTTTAATTGTATTTATTTTTGTTTTTGTTTTTGGTTTTTTTTCAAATTTTTTTTATTAATATATTTTTCCTATGTGTATGAATGTACGTCCCTGCATGCGAGGTCCTGTGCACCTGTCCGTGCAATGCCGCGGAGGGCAGAAGAGGGTATCAATCCCCGGGAACTGGAGTTCCTCCTGGAACTGGAGTTTGCAGATGGTTCTCGCCGCCATGTGGGTGCTGGGGAATTCGAACCCGGGTCCTCTGTAAGAGCGTCGCGCTCTTAAACCGCTAGCTATCTCTCCCAGCCCCAATTGTAAATTTATGTTTGTATGTTATGAAAATTGTACTGTCTGCATGTAGGTTTGAAGCAGTTTTTTATTGGGTTTTGGTAAACATTTCATCAAGAGTTCTTTCTTTTATGATAGTTCTTTTTTTGTGGTTTTTATTTTTGTTTTAGGTATTTCAGACACATTTCTCATTCAGTTTAAGTATAGTTCCCCCTTTCCCCTCCCCCCACCCACACCCCACCCCAATTATCCTGCATCTTCCTCTCAGTCTTTTTTTATGTTTAGGAATTCACTTTTCCTCCGTTAATTTTATATTACCTAAAGTTTGCGTATAGACTTTCCACTTATATACAGTAAATACAGAGTCTGAGAGCAAAGTGGTGGATTGATTCTAGAGCCTGTAAGAGATTTGACATTGTAAGAACATAGTTGCTTTCAAATACACAGAAATATAACAATAATGTTGTTCAGCTTGCCTTTGATCTGGGGATTTTGGTTGTCAGCATCCACAAATGAGGGAGACGCATTCGCTGCTTGTTTTTCTGGACTGTGTTAACTTCTCTTAGCATGATGTTCCTCTAGTGCCGCCATTTTTACCCGGCAAAGTTCATATGTCATCTTTCTTTACCGCTGAGTAGTACTCCATAGTGTAGATGTACCATAGTTTTTGTTACCAACCCACTGCATCAGTGTGAGGGCACTGGGTTGTTCCCTGTGTTCAACTATTGTGAAGAGCTGCAATGAACATGGATCTGCATGTATCTTGCGGTAGGATGAGTCCCTTATGGGTAATAATACCCAGGAGTGGTTATGGCTGTGTAAGGTGGTAGGCCATCATTGTGTGTCCTTTTAGGGTTTTCCACAATGCTTTTCCATAATGGTTGTACAAGTTTTAAAGCACATCCCCCAGCATGGATGATTGGTTTCCCTTTCTCTACATCTTCTCCAGAATTTGTTGTCTTTTGTATTTTTTTTAATTTAAATTTTTTATTTTAAATTTCTGGATGTGTTTGAATGTCCTATCTGACATGCAGGTTTGTGCACCCATGTCGGGCAATGCCGCAGAGGTCAGAAGAGGGTGTCGGAATGTCCCCTGGAACTGGATTCTCCCTGGAAGTGGAGTTTTCAGACGGGTTTTTGTGGCCGCCATGTGGGTGCTGGGGATCGAACCCAGGTCCCTGTAAGAGCAGTCCGGCGTTCTTAACCGCTAGCCATCTCTCCAGCCCTTTTGTATTTTGATATAGCCAGTCATATTGGAGGAGATGATATCTTAGAGTTGTTTTTTTTAAATTGCATTTCCTTGATTATTTATGATGTTTTAACAGTTTTTAAAGTGTTTCTTGGCCATTTTTTACTTCCTCACGGGTGAAGTCCCTCGTTCGGCTCTTAGCTCCATCGTTTTGAGTAGATCATTTTGTTTTCTACTTCTTTGTTTTTTTGAGTAGTTAATATTTCTTGACATTAATGCGCTGTCAGAATGATCACGTAGGGAAGATTTCCTCCACTCTGTGGGTTTTCTCTTCACTCCTTGATTGTTTCTTTTCACTGTACAGAGCGTTTGAGTTTGATGAAGTCCCATTTGTCAACTTGTTTGACCATTATTTCCTGTGCAGCTATGGTCTGATTTAGAAAGTCTTTTCCTCACCTATGTCTCATAGGTTGCTACCAACTTTTCCTTCTGTCCAACCTTTCTGGTTTTAGGGTTTTTATCTTGAGAGTCTTTATCCACTTGGAGTTGATTTTTGTACAGGTTGAAAAGTAGGGGTTTAAATTTTTTGCTTCTACAAATGGTGATCCAGGTTGGCCAGCACCATTTTGCTGAAGATGCTATCCGTCCTCCACTAAGGGATTTTTGCCCCTTTGTCAAATATGAGGTAGTCCTAGAGGGGATCTGACTGAAGGGAACATTCCTCAATGTATATAATCAAGCCATATATAACAAACCCGCAGCCAACATCATCCTAAATGGGAAAAACGAATTCATTTCCCTTAAAGGCAGGAACATATCAAGGCTGCCCCTATCTCCCCAACGTCCTCTTAACATATGGCTTGAAACACAGCTTGCTAGGGCAATAAGACAAGAGAAGGAAATTAATGGAGTATTAATCAGAAAAGAAGTTAAGCTATCCCTTTGTGCAGATGATATTATAGTTTAACTAAGGGATGCTAAAAACCAAACCCGATCAGAAAACTTCTAGAAATGGTTAAGAATTTCAGTAAAGTGGCAAGAACAAATTAACCTAGAAACCTCAGCAGCCTTCTTTCCGCACCATACACCCCGTGGAGCAGGAATAGAAGAAGACCTTCCCCTCACAATAGCCGCAAAAATACAAATACCTGGGAACAAACCTAACCAGGATACCAAGATCTCTACAAACAAAAATTTTAAACTCCTATAGAAGGAGAGAGTGAATGACATCAAAAGATGGAACAACCTCCCATACTCATGGATAAGAAACATGAATATAAGTAAAAATTTCAATTTTACCCAAATTGATATACCCATTCAACCCATCCCAATCAAAATCACCGAGTTTCTTCACACACCAGAGCCTTGGAAAAAAACTCCTTAAATTTATAAATGGAAAACAAAGACCCCAAATAGCTAAAGCAACTTGAGTGAAAAATGCAATACAGGGGGATGGCTTCTACAGACTTCAAGCGATATTATAGGGCCACAATCAGAAAGACAACCGGGGTACTGGCACAAATATAGACCTGTTGACCAATGGGAACAAAATTGTAGATCCGAACTTGAGCTCATTCAAGAGTTCTTAATCAAATTTGGATTCATTCCTCATCCATGCCCACCCCTCGTTCCCCCCCTGGCCAGAGCTCATCATGTATTCTGCCATACATAGCTTTCATCTTTTTTCTCAGTCTTTTTTTTTTTTAATTTTTGGGTGAAGAAATTTTGGGCAGAAGTTTACCACTTCAGTCAGTTCTTTGACAAGTCTGTTTTCTTGCTTGTTGTTATTTCCAAAATATAAAAATATATTTAATTAATTATTATTTTTAAATTTTAATATGGATGGGTATATTGCTTGCAATGGATGTAAGGGCACTTGTACTTGCAATGCCTTCGGAGTGTCAGAATAGGGTTTAGATGACCTGGAAATATAGTTAGCAGACAGTTTGGTTAGCCACCATGGTGGGTATTGGGAATCATGCCCAGGTCCTCTGTGGAGAGCAGGCAATGGTCTCAACAGCTGAGCCATTTCTTGAGCACCAACCTGAGGCAGTTTTACAGAATACGTTTTTCCTATGTATAAAGCAGAAAACTGGTAGTCTTTGCTATATGAAGTAAATTTGGAGATTATCCCTTTGTTTTATAACTCAGTTCAAGATATGCTCCTATGCTTCGGTAAAGATTTTGTATTTCCATGTTGGTGGAAAAATTTGCAAAATAACATATTTATTTGAAAGGTTTTTTTTTGTCTCATAGTATTATAACATAAACCTGAAATAGGAGTTCAATATTTAGTGGTTGAACTAATATAATTCTCTGAGAACTAACATCCTTATACTTGAATAACTATTTGTCCCCGTGTGTGTGTGTGGTGTGTGTGTGTGGGTGTGTTTGTTCCAGGGTCTTTCTTCTTATCCCTAGTTGGCCTGGTACTTAACTTACTATGTGTCAGAAGCTGGTGTTGAACTCAGACCATCATCTTGCCACCCAACCCAGCCAGCCAAAGTGCTGGGGTCACAGGTTTTGTGCCAGCCAGCCCAGCTCATCCACGACTACCCAATTCTGTGAGGTACATTGTTATTAATCATTATCACTATTACATTTCAAGCATCACCTGCAACACCCCAAAGAAATGGATGCACCAAGAAAGTCTATCTGTACAAACTGTACGCCTTTTATTTATGTGTTCCTTTGCCTCACATAGGGGATGGGAGCCGTGAGAACAGGGTCCTAGGTCTCCATTTTTCTTCATCATAGGTGATTGGCCTCCAGGTCTTGATCACTAGTGTGATGCTAATCATAGGTTGTCTTTGATGTCTTTTATCAAGTTGAGGGGTAATCACTAATTCCCAAAATTTTCACAAATTAAATCATGAATATTTTGTCACATGATTTTTCTATATCTATTGCCTGTGTTCTGTCAACTGTTACAGTCTGTTCATCTGGGCTACTGGTTAATAAATCTTTTCGGACTTTTAGATTAAAAAATTTTTTTTTACATCTTTGCCCATAAGGCCTACTGATCTATAGGATTCTTGTGAACCCTTTGTCTGGTCTTAATATTAGATAATGCTGGCTTCCCAGAATGCATTTGGGAGTGTTCCCTCTTTAATATGTTCTCCAGAGATTTTTTTGGTGGGATAGGTATTATTTATCTCTTGAATGTTTTTATAGAATTCAGCAATAGTGATATTTGTGATGATCTTTGACTTTGGTAATTCACTTTCTTTACTTTTTACATGTATATTTGATAATTCTACTCTAGGAACTTGTTCTTTTCATCCGAGTTTTAAATAAATTCCCATCAGGTGGTTCATATCCTTATAAGCCTTTGAATTTTAAAAACTTATTTATCATCTATAGATATTATCTTTATATATCATCATCCATCATGATGTATCTCTCATCTACACCTATCAATCTATCTATCTTCTATCGATCCTATCTATCTATCTAGCTATCTATATATCTATCTATCATCTATCGATTCTATCATCTATCATCATCTATATCTATTATCTACTGCATCTATTTATCTAGCCATCTATCTATATGTATTATCATCCATCTATCATCTATCATATATCTCTATCTATCTCTATCATCTATCATCATCGAGCTATCTTCTACCATCTCGACCTATTTATCGACTAGGCTATAATCACTATCTATGATCTATTTATTTAAATGTGTGTGCGTAGGGTAGTGTACAACATGTTTGCAATTGGTTGAAGTGGCTAAAGAGGATGTTGGATTCCCCGGGGCTGGAGTTATAAGCAGTGGTAAACCACCTTATGCGGTACTAGGGAACTGAGCCGTGGTCCCTGCGCTGAAGCAGCAAGCACGCTTAACGGTGATGCGGACCTCTAGCCCCCTCCTTAATTTCTGTGGTATGTACAGTCATATTTTTCCCTTTATTCTCAGTTTTGGTGAAGTTTTTCTCTCTCTGTGTTTCTTTGTCAGCCTAGTTAAAGTGGCTTCGATTTTATTGATCATGTAAAAGAACTAATTTTTGTCTTATCATTGAGTTTCTGAGATTGCGTTTTTTCTAGTTCTGCAATCATTTTTAGTCGATTTGTTTTCTTCTTCTTATCTGTGCTTAATTTGTTCTCTTTTTCAACTTCTCAAAATGGAAACTTGAAATTAGTTATCTGAGATTTTTTGCTCCGAATTTAAGTGTATAAAGGCTACAGATTTCTCCCTAAGCAATGCTTTAGCTAGATTTTAATGTGATTTTAGTGTATTGTTTGCTTCGATTTGGGTAAATGTTCCTTAGAAGGCCCTGTGGTAAAGACTAGGTTCCTGACCTCTGGTGCTATTGGAGGTTGTAAAACCTTTACAAGGTGGGGTCTACTGGGAGGAACTGAGTCACAGTGGTGGGGTGGGGGGAGGTGGAGGTAGGGGGAAGGCAAATGCTTCGTGAAGTGACACGGGGTCGGGGTCTCTTGTTCTCTTTTTTGTCCTGGCTGCCAGGAGGTCAACAGCTTTGCTCTGCCACTGCCACATACCTTACATGATAGACTGTCTTGTCACAGGCCTAAAGCAGCAGGGCCAATTGACCATTGACTGTAATCTCTGAAACTAGATCCCCAGTAGCCCATCGATAGTCTCAGGTACCTTGTGACAGAAAGCTAACATATTGTGTTTTATTATATTCAGTTTATGTTTTCTGCAATTCCTTGCAATTTATTCTTCGAACCACAGGGTCTTCAAAGCATATTTTTGCATACTGACATATTTGGGAGAGTTCTCAGATTTCCTTCTGCCATTGAAAACATTTCTGTTTTGTTATTTTGGAGTTGAGTGGTCTCTGTTAGTTTGATCAAGATGCACAAGACTTTTATATCCTTACAGAGTTTTGGCTATAATCCATCATTTATGGAAAAAGGAGTTCTAAAATGATTCTATGTAATTTCCCACTGTTTGGTCCTCCTGCAGTTTAGTCGATTTTATGTCATAAATTTGGCTGTGATAATAGCTACATATACATGAATAGATAAATGTGTACAGATACACTAAAATTACACACACGCACATATGTGTATACGTATATCACTATTACATTTCAAGCNAGAGTATGTTCAGACAAAAACTCCCATTCTAGATTATTTTTGAAATGTCTGAAAAGTCATGGTCTATGTATAATATAATTTGTGTGACATTTCTGAAGGATGTTTTCTCTCTTTAAGGGTCTCCCATCCTCCCTGCCTCCCCCCTTCCTCCCTCTCCCTCCCTCCCTCCCTCCCTTCCTCCTTTTCATATTATTTGGTTCCCAAGTAAACATTTCTTGCATCATCATCATCATCATCATCATCATCATCATCATCATCATGGTCGTCGTCTCAGTAAATTCTCCCTTCCAGGGAGCGCACACTGCGGTGGCCATTTTGGCGCTAGGGCTCCTACCTCCTTGCGGCTCAAAGACCTACAGAGGAATAGAATCTAGTTAGAGAATTGTCAGTGATTTTAATGGGTTGTTCCTACAGAGTGAATGGGGAAAGTCCCTTGGTGCCCCCCTCACCTCCATGCCTGGCAGGGACTCAGCAGTCCCACACACCATGGCATTTGCAAGATCCCAGAGAGCACCTAGCACCAGTACTCCAGGCTTTTTTTGAACCCTCGATCACTACTCCAAGTAAGCTGGGAGGGGAGGAGTCACTGGATCCGTAGCACCGCCTCTTGATCAGTAGCACTGTCTCTGAGGGCACATATGAATCCACGAACAGTCCTTTGGACAGAAAGTCTAAATTATATCATCATCATCATCAACATCATCATCATCATCATCATCAGTGTTTTTAAGTTAAAAATTTAACCCATACTTTCCTGGCAGGGGAGATACCATGATCAGGAAGGTGGCTTTCCCAGGATGAGGCTCATCCATTGCACTCCGGATGTGCTGACCCCTGCGATTTCCCCAAATGTGGGAAACTCGACTGCATAATTTGTGGTAGTGGGGGCCTGCGTTCACGCTCTCCCCTGCAGAAAAAAAAAACCCAAGAACCACCCCCAGAACAGCAGAATATCTCTAATAAACTATTCTTCATAGTTTTTAAGGGGACTTCAAGAGAAAAAGAATTGAAGTGCAATGTGAGGCATTTAAATATGTCAGCATCTTGATTCTAGAAAAGTCTGAGGGAATAGGAGCTGACCCTTAGAACTGTCCCCCTACCCTTCCTCTTTTTTTTACATATGAGAAAAGGCAAACATTGTTTTGCTTTAAGCTTCAGGTAGTAGAAACGCTCACCAATAAATGAATTATTAAAATAGCTACACTTCGGCATGCTATCTTACCTATACCACCATCTCACAAGGCTTGATCACCTCAGAAAATGCCAAAAATTAAATCTGGCATGCAGATGACTTGTGACAGTCATGTAAGAAGTATGCTTCATTGTCAGAACTGAGCCATATCCCCCAACCCAAAGGAGCAGTCTGCATTCCACAGTGCGAATCTGTAGGTGGTAGAGCTATGGAAAGATAAGGGCCATTTGTGCTCATGGATCAGGTCTTCTGAAAAATTCAAACACAAGGTAATAGAGTGTGCCTAATTTCCTCACCACAGATAAAAGAAAGGCAAACAAAGTTATTATTTTTGGCCTTATCCTGAGAATAAGTTTGTCAATATCAAGTACTGGAGACAAACATCAGGGAGATGTACAGGTTATGCATAGGAATATATAAGAGTCTTGGAGAACAACTTGGAATAATTTGGACAAAACTGAAGGTTAAGTTATGAGTTATTTGTAATAAATCACTCCTTGACTTCTGCCACAGAATAACACTCATATAGCTAAAAAGACACATTCATTTTCCAAGTAGTGATGTATGGATAGCCCAAAAAGAAACGAACTAAAGTCATACATTCTTATAAAAGAGCTGTACAGGATAGTGAGAGAAAGCAACCACAGACACATGTGACATGCACTGGATACGTGTTGTAAACCTAATGTTTCTTTGGTGTGCATGTCTGTGTATATGTATGGTGTGCTTGTGTATGTGTGTTTGCATGTGGAGGATGCATATGTGTATGCATGTGGGTGAGGCCAGAGGTTGATGGTGGGTGTCTTCGTAAATGGATCTGTACCTTATATATTGAGGTGGGACCTCCCACTAACCCTAAGCCTACCAACTCTGCTAGGCTAGCTACTGGCCTGCTCTGGGCATCCCTTGTCTCTGCCTTTTGAGTGCTGAGATTACAGACACTGCCCAGTATCTGTGTGGGTGCCCGTGCTCTGAGCCCTGGCCCTCATGTCTGCAAGCACTTAGCCATTGAGCCATCTCCCTAGTCCCTGTAATGTATCTGATCATTAGCCGGGCGTGGTGGCACACGTCTTTAATCCCAGCACTGGGGAGGCAGAGGCAGGAGGATCCCTGTGAGTTCAAGGCCAGCCTGGTCTACAGAGTGAGCTCCAGGCCAGCTGGGACTAAAGAGAGACCCTGTCTCAAAAAGACCACCCCCCAAAAAGTAAATTGTGGAGTGTCATATATATTATCAGACAATTTATATTCGTAACAAAAGTATATAACACTGTACTTAAAACTGTCCAAGAATAAGTATCAATGTTGTAAGTGTAGTGAAATGTGGGGTGGGAATGTTCACCTTAGGGTTCTTGCTATTCCTTGGTATCTGTCTACTATTACACTGTGAATAAAGAGAAATTTAGTGAACCAAAGTTGGGGTTAAAGGAAGGGCAGGAGATATCCATCAAGGAGGATGGAAGAAAATGCTGAAGGAAAGGTAGAAAGGGCAAAAGAGAACAGGTTTAGGATATTTTTCCTCTACATTCCTGCAACAAGAAGAGATATAAAGTATTTACTTTAGAAAATGGGTTCAAGGGAAGAGGAGATTCTCATTCCATTTTGTAGCTATCACATTTTCTTGCTTCTGAGTTGGTGTGAAGAGGTGGGTGATGAGGGGGGTCTTTCAGAAAGTCCTCTTATCTGAGGGACCTGTGTGTTCAAAGCACGTTAGGTGGAGAACTTCTGAAACTGTTAGATAACTTAGGAACCACAAATTGGCCAAACTGGATGCTCTCAAATGTGACTGTAAGGATGTGATACTTCACCATGATTATTGGAGCTCCACTAATGTCTGAAGGGAAGCAAGGTGACATATGGATGTTAGAAAGATGCAGAGAAGTAGGCCTAGACAGCTTACATAACTACGCAGACTCTCTATCTTTCATCTGTATCTAGATCTATGACTACGATGAGAACGATGTTTATATTCCTTTCAATCCCTCCATTCCTCAAGGATTACATTGAGGAAAGTTAGAATGTTGGAGAGAATATGTAAAACTTCCAATTGTTTTCATTCCTTTTATTACAATGGGATCCAGGAGGTTTAAGGTGAAATGCCTACATTTAAAAGTGTTATACCTTTAAAAAATTTTTTTAATTGTATTTATTTTTGTTTTTGTTTTTGTTTTTTTTCAAATTTTTTTTTATTAATTATATTTATTTCCGTATGTGTATGAATGTACTGTCTGCATGCAGGTCTGTGCACCCGTGTCGTGCAATGCCGCGGAGGTCAGAAGAGGGTCTCAGATTCCCCTGGAACTGGAGTTCTCCTGGAATTGGAGTTTCAGATGGTTCTCGGCCGCCATGTGGGTGCTGGGGATCGAACCCGGGTCCTCTGTAAGAGCGGTCGGCGCTCTTAACCGCTAGGCTATCTCTCCAGCCCCAATTGTATTTATTTTTGTATGTGTATGAATGTACTGTCTGCATGTAGGTTTGAAGCAGTTTTTTATTGAGGTTTTGTACATTTCATACAAGATTTCTTTCTTTTTATGGTAATTCTTTTTTTGTGGTTTTATTTTTGTTTTATGTATTTCAGACATCATTTCTCAGTTCAGTTTAGATATATTCCCCTTTCCCTCCCCCCACCCCCACCCCACCCCATAATTATCCTGCATCTTCCTCTCAGTCTTTTTTATGTTTAGGAATTCACATTTTCCTCCTTTAATTTTATATTACTCTAAAGTTTGCGTATATACTTTCCACTTATATACAGTAAATACAGAGTCTGAGAGTAAGTGGTGGATTGATTCTAGAGCCTGTTAAGAGATTTACATTGTAAGAACATAGTTGGTTTCAGATACACAGAAATATAACAATAATGTTGTTCAGCTTGCCTTTGATCTGGGGATTTGGTGTCAGCATCCACAAATGAGGGAGACCATTCGCTGCTTGTTTTTCTGGGACTGTGTTACTTCGCTTAGCATAATGTCCTCTAGTTCCGTCCATTTACCTGCAAAGTTCATGATGTCATCTTTCTTTACCGCTGAGTAGTACTCCATAGTGTAGATGTACCATATTTTTGTTACCCACTCATCAGTTGAGGGGCACTTGGGTTGGTTCCATGTGTTCACTATTGTGAAGAGAGCTGCAATAAACATGGATCTGCATGTATCTTTGCGGTAGGATGAGTCTTATGGGTATATACCCAGGAGTGTTATGGCTGGTTCAGGTGGTAGGCTCATTTTGAGTCTTTTAAGGGTTTTCCACACTGCTTTCCATAATGGTTGTACAAGTTTACACTCCCACCAGCAGTGGATGAGTGTTCCCCTTTCCCTACAACCTCTCCAGCATTTGGTGTCTTTTGTATTTTTTTTAATTTAATTTTATTTATTTCTGTATGTGTATGAATGTCCTATCTGCATGCAGGTTTGTGCACCCATGTCGTGCAATGCCGCAGAGGTCAGAAGAGGGTGTCGGATTCCCCTGGAACTGGAGTTCTCCTGGAATTGGAGTTTCAGACGGTTTTTGGCCGCCATGTGGGTGCTGGGGATCGAACCCAGGTCCTCTGTAAGAGCAGTCGGCGTTCTTAACCGCTAGGCCATCTCTCCAGCCCTTTTGTATTTTTGATCTTAGCCAGTCATATTGGAGTGAGATGATATCTGAGAGTTGTTTTAATTTGCATTTCCTTGATTATTAATGATGTTGAACACTTTTCAAGATGTTTCTTGGCCATTTTTACTTCCTCACTGGTGAAGTCTCTGTTCAGCTCTTTACTCCATCTTTTGAGTAGATCATTTGTTTTCTTACTTCTTTGTTTTTTGAGTAGTCTATATTTCTTGACATTAATGCTCTGTCAGATGAATCACTAGTGAAGATTTCCTCCCACTCTGTGGGTTTTCTCTTCACTTCCTTGATTGTTTCTTTCACTGTACAGAAGCTTTTGAGTTTGATGAAGTCCCATTTGTCAACTGTTGACCTTATTTCCTGTGCAGCTATTGTCTGATTTAGAAAGTCTTTTCCTACACCTATGTCTTGTAGGTTGTTACCAACTTTTTCTTCTGTCACCTTCATGGTTTTAGGTTTTATCTTGAGATCTTTGATCCACTTGGAGTTGATTTTTGTACAGGGTGAAAAGTAGGGCTTTAATTTTGTTCTTCTACAAATGGTGATCCAGGTTTGCCAGCACCATTTGCTGAAGATGCTATCCTTCCTCCATTGAGGATTTTTGCCCCTTTGTCAAATATGAGGTAGTCCTAGAGGGGATCTGACTGAAGGGAACATTCCTCAACATGATCAAAGCCATATATAGCAAACCCACTGCCACCATCATCCTAAATGGAGAAAAACTGGAATCATTTCCCTTAAAGGCAGGAACATATCAAGGCTGCCCCTTATCCCCACTCCTCTTTAACATAGTGCTTGAAACACTTGCTAGGGCAATAAGACAAGAGAAGGAAATTAATGGAGTATTAATCAGAAAAGAAGTTAAGCTATCCCTTTTTGCAGATGATATGATAGTTTACCTAAGGGATGCTAAAAACCCCATCAGAAAACTTCTAGAAATGGTTAAGAATTTCAGTAAAGTGGCAGGATACTAAATTAACCTAGAAAAATCAGTAGCCTTTCTTTACGCCAACAATAAACAAGTGGAGAAGGAATATAAGAAGACCTTCCCACTCACAATAGCCTCAAAAATAAAATACCTGGGAACAAACCTAACCAAAGATACCAAAGATCTCTACAACAAAAATTTTAAACTCCTATAGAAGGAGAGTGAAATGACATCAAAAGATGGAAAGATCTCCCATGCTCATGGATTAGAAAAATTAATATAGTAAAAATGTTCATTTTACCCAAATTGATATACAGATTCAACACAATCCCAATCAAAATCCCCACGAGCTTCTTCACAGACTTGGAAAAAAATCCTTAAATTCATATGGAAAAACAAAAGACCCCAAATAGCTAAAGCAAGCTTGAGTGAAAAATGCAATACAGGGGGAATTGCTCTACCAGACTTCAAGCTATATTATAGGGCCACAATCATAAAGACAACCTGGTACTGGCACAAAAACAGACCTGCTGACCAATGGAACAAAATTGTAGATCCGAACTTGAGCTCATACAAGATTTCTTAATCAAATTTGGACCCATTCTGCCTTCCTTGGCCCCCACCCTGCCAGAGCTCATCATGTATTCTGCCATACATATCTTTCATCTTTTTCTCAGTCTTTTTTTTTTTTAATTTTTGGGTGAAGAAATTTTGGGCAGAAGTTTACCGTTTCAGTCAGTTCTTTGACCTAGTCTTTTTGTTGTTGTTGTTATTTCCAAAATATAAAAATATATTTAATTATTATTTTTATTTTATATGTATGGGTATATTGCTTGCATGTATGTAAGTGCACTTGTGCCTTGCAATGCCTTCGGAGGTCAGAATAGGGTGTTAGATACCCTGGAAATATAGTTACAGACAGTTGTTAGCCACCATGTGGGTTCTGGGAATCATGCCCAGGTCCTCTGTGAGAGCAGGCAATGGTCTCAACAGCTGAGCCATTTCTTGAGCACCAACCTGAGGCAGTTTTACAGAATACGTTTTTCCTATGTATAAAGCAGAAAACTGGTAGTCTTTGCTATATGAAGTAAATTTGGAGATTATCCCTTTGTTTTATAACTCAGTTCAAGATATGCTCTATGCTTCTGTAAAGATTTTGTATTTTCCCATGTTTGGAAAAATTTGCAAAATAACATATTTATTTGAAAGGTTTTTTTTTGTCTCATAGTATTATAACATAAACCTGAAATAGGAGTTCAATATTTAGTGGTTGAACTAATATAATTCTCTGAGAACTAACATCCTTATACTTGAATACCTATTTTCCCGTGTGTGTGTGTGTGTGTGTGTGTGTGTGTGTGTGTTCAGGGTCTTTCTTCTTATCCCTAGTTGGCCTGGTACTTAACTTACTATGTGTCAGAAGCTGGTGTTGAACTCAGACCATCATCTTGCCACCCAACCCAGCCAGCCAAAGTGCTGGGGTCACAGGTTTGTGCCACCATGCCCAGCTCATCCCACGACTACCCATTCTGTGATGTACATTGTTATTAATCATTTACACTATTACATTTCAAGCATCACCTGCAACACCCCAAAGAAATGGATGCACCAAGAAAGTCTATCTGTACAAACTGTACGCCTTTTATTTATGTGTTCCTTTGCCTCACATAGGGGATGGGAGCCGTGAGAACAGGGTCCTAGGTCTCCATTTTTCTTCATCATAGGTGATTGGCCTCCAGGTCTTGATCACTAGTGTGATGCTAATCATAGGTTGTCTTTGATGTCTTTTATCAAGTTGAGGGGTAATCACTAATTCCCAAAATTTTCACAAATTAAATCATGAATATTTTGTCACATGATTTTTCTATATCTATTGCCTGTGTTCTGTCAACTGTACAGTCTTCATCTGGCTACTGGGTATAAATCTTTTCATATACTTTTAGATTTAAAAAATTTTTTTTACATCTTTGCCCATAAGGCCTACTGATCTATAGGATTCTTGTGAACCCTTTGTCTGGTCTTAATATTAGATAATGCTGGCTTCCCAGAATGCATTTGGGAGTGTTCCCTCTTTAATATGTTCTCCAGAGATTTTTTTGGTGGGATAGGTATTATTTATCTCTTGAATGTTTTTATAGAATTCAGCAATAGTGATATTTGTGATGATCTTTGACTTTGGTAATTCACTTTCTTTACTTTTTACATGTATATTTGATAATTCTACTCTAGGAACTTGTTCTTTTCATCCGAGTTTTAAATAAATTCCCATCAGGTGGTTCATATCCTTATAAGCCTTTGAATTTTAAAAACTTATTTATCATCTATATCTATTATCTTTATATATCATCATCCATCATGATGTATCTCTCATCTATCACCTATCATCTATCTATCTATCTATCTATCTATCTATCTATCTATCTATCTATCTATCTATCTATCATCTATCTATCTATCATCTATCAATCATCTATATCTATTATCTATCTGCATCTATTTATCTATCATCTATCTATATGTATTATCATCCATCTATCATCTATCATCTATCTCTATCTATCTCTATCATCTATCATCATCTAGCTATCTCTCTACCATCTCTACCTATTTATCTACTATCTATCATCATCTATCTATTATCTATTTATTTAATGTGTGTGCGTATGTATGTGTACAACATGTTTGCAAGTGTTGAAGGTGGCTAGAAGAGGGTGTGAGATTCCCCGGGGCTGGAGTTATAAGCAGTTGTAAGCCACCTTATGCTGGTACTGGGAACTGAGCCTTGGTCCTCTGTAGAAGCAGCAAGCACTCTTAACTGTGATGCTGACCTCTAGCCCCTCCTTAATTTCTGTGGTATGTACAGTCATATTTTTCCCTTTATTCTCAGTTTTGGTGAAGTTTTTCTTCTCTCTTTGTTTCTTTGTCAGCCTAGTTAAAGTGGCTTCGATTTTATTGATCATGTAAAAGAACTAATTTTTGTTTCATTGATTTTCTTATATTGCGTTTTTCTAGTTCTTCAATCTTTTTAGTCTGATTTGTTTTCTTCTTCTTATCTGTGCTTAATTTGTTCTCTTTTTCAACTTCTCAAAATGGAAACTTGAAATTAGTTATCTGAGATTTTTTGCTCCGAATTTAAGTGTATAAAGGCTACAGATTTCTCCCTAAGCAATGCTTTAGCTAGATTTTAATGTGATTTTAGTGTATTGTTTGCTTCGATTTGGGTAAATGTTCCTTAGAAGGCCCTGTGGTAAAGACTAGGTTCCTGACCTCTGGTGCTATTGGAGGTTGTAAAACCTTTACAAGGTGGGGTCTACTGGGAGGAACTGAAGTCACAGTGGTGGGAGTGGGGGGAGGTGGAGGTGGGGGAAGGCATGCTCTTGAAGGTGACACTGGGTCTGGAGTCTCTTGTTCTCTTTTTTGTCCTGGCTGCCAGGAGGTCAACAGCTTTGCTCTGCCACTGCCACATACCTTACATGATAGACTGTCTTGTCACAGGCCTAAAGCAGCAGGGCCAATTGACCATTGACTGTAATCTCTGAAACTAGATCCCCAGTAGCCCATCGATAGTCTCAGGTACCTTGTGACAGAAAGCTAACATATTGTGTTTTATTATATTCAGTTTATGTTTTCTGCAATTCCTTGCAATTTATTCTTCGAACCACAGGGTCTTCAAAGCATATTTTTGCATACTGACATATTTGGGAGAGTTCTCAGATTTCCTTCTGCCATTGAAAACATTTCTGTTTTGTTATTTTGGAGTTGAGTGGTCTCTGTTAGTTTGATCAAGATGCACAAGACTTTTATATCCTTACAGAGTTTTGGCTATAATCCATCATTTATGGAAAAAGGAGTTCTAAAATGATTCTATGTAATTTCCCACTGTTTGGTCCTCCTGCAGTTTAGTCGATTTTATGTCATAAATTTGGCTGTGATAATAGCTACATATACATGAATAGATAAATGTGTACAGATACACTAAAATTACACACACGCACATATGTGTATACGTATATCACTATTACATTTCAAGCATCACATTTGTACTAGTTTGTCTTTCCATTGCTGTGACAAAACACTCTGACACCAACTTGGTGTCAAGTTGGTGAGGAAAGGGTTTATTCAGCTTACATCTCCTGGTTCATAGTTCATCACTCAGGGAGCACAAGGCAGGAACTCAGGGCAGGAACCTGGAGGCAGGAGCTGAAGCACAGGCCATGGTGGAATGCCGTTCACTGGCTTGCTCGCTCTGGCTCATGCCCAGCCTGCCTTCTTATACCATACATAACTACCTGCCCAGGTGGCACCACTCATTGTGGGCTGGGCCCTTCCACACTGCTCGACCATCAAGACAATACTCCACAGATGTGGCCACAGGCCAATCCAATGGAGTCAATTCCCCAGTTGAGGCTCCCTCAACCCAGGTGTGTCAAGTTGACACTAAAGCTATCCAGCAGAACATTCAACACCCCAAAGAAATGGATGCACCAAGAAAGTCTACCTACACAAACTGTACAGATATTGCTTGTATGTGGTGTGCTTGTGTGTATCAATGTTTATGTATAGAGGTGCATATGTGGCTATACATGTAGAAGCCTGAATTTGACATTCCTTAATTGCTTTCCACTTTATTTACTTAGGCAGGGTCTCTTGCTGAATACAGTGCTCACCAATTCTGCCTAGACTAGCTAGCCAGCTTCCTCCCGGAATCCCTTTCTCTGTCTCCTGGGTGCTCAGATTACAGGTAGGTGCCATGCCTGCTTGGACTTTTCTGTGGATTCTGTGTATCCAAGGTCCAGTTTTGATGCTTACATGGCGAGTGCTTATCCACTGAGCCATCTCCCCAGCCCTTTATTTTTAATGACTTCATTACTTTTTTTTAAATTTAATTTTATTGATGGTTTGTGCATTTCGTACATCATTTTCCAATTCAGATCAGGCATATTTCCCTTTCCCTTCCCCCCCCACCCCCACCCCATCCCAGATCATGTATTCTGCCATAACTGTCCTGCATCTTTCAGGTTTTTTTTTTTTTTACATTTTTTAGCTATAAGTGATAATCCATGAGTATAAGCATCCTTCGTGCAAAACCAATCTACAGATTGTTGTGCCCAAACCCCCACAGTCCCACAATTCAGTGGGGGGTGACAGGTTGTTTGTTCAATCAAGTTGACCAAATGAGTGTCCAGACTACATCGCTGTAGTTTCACCGTTCACCCCAATCGCAGCCTTTACATTCTACCATGCCCCCTCTTCCGCAGATTGTTCCCTAGGCTTAGAAAAGGGGTACAGGTGGATGAGAAGTAAAACTGTCCTCTCTCTCTGGAGCTGTTGACTTGGATTCTGGTCAATTCTGGCTGTTTCCTTTCATGGGCTGACAGTTTGTTCAGGAGTAACCTTTCGATCCTACTAATGAAGCACAAGCAATTAGATATATAGGTATTTAAGCAGCACTAATAGTTATGGTAGGTTACTTTGGCAAGGAGAAATATGATGATGATGACGTCATTCTCCAACTGTAAATTGGAGACAACTATTATAGAGGTAATCTCTTATAAAACCGGTAAAAATGCCTTCTTTAATTGACTAATAGACATAAGAACTGTGAAAAGGATTATACTCTGTTCAGAACCAAATATAATACTAAAGTCTTTGGGCTATGCACTTAGGCAAAGTATATTAATGCAGGAGCTCTGACATCAGCAATGGATTGTTCTACCAGGGGGATGTTGGCCAGGGGATCCAAGGCCTCACAAAAGGTAAGGGCTCCTTGCCCCTAAGTTGGGATACCTGCAGGAGGAGAGGCAATAAGACCCTGCTGCCAAAGACCTGACGTTAACATGGAAGGGATGTATTGAGACCGCACATGCAAGTGTACAGATGGCCTCTGGAATGCCAGAGAGTGTTACCAAAGGCCACTAAACCAATAAAGCAAATACGGGTCTCCCTGAGTCAAGCAAGACTCCACCGTCAGCACTAGCTACATCTCACCTGCCTGGAAATACTGTGCAGCAGAGGCAGCCATGTGCCTGTATATCCCAAATCTAATTGGCTATTGGCTCTCTCCTTGGAGGAATAACCCATGGCTGATGCCACAAGCCTACATCCTCTACAGGTTAGGAGATGTTATAAGCCACAGTAAGACCCTGTCATATTTATCAGGGGGTAAAAATGTAATTCATGGATTAACATATCATCCAAACATATGTGTCTATGCCAAAGTAACCTACCATGACTTCATTACTTTTATCATTGTAAGATGTTTTTTGTCTCTAGTGATGTGTTTTGCTTTTCTTCTGATAGCCTCTCTCGTTCTCCCAGGGTTACTATATTTTTGTGATACTAGTTTACACATATGAAAATATAAAGTTTTTCTCTTATAGACTGTATATAAATTGGATCAGGCATATTAATTCAATCTGATAATTTCTGCATCCTAATTAATCATTGAGTTTGTTCATATTTAATGTAATTATTGCTATCATGGTGCTTATAACTCCTCTTTTGTGACCTCTTTCCTATAATATTCTTGTCCTATTTCTTGTTTCTCTAGCACTAATTTTGCTGTAGGAATATATAATATATGGTGGCCTTTTAAATTCTCTGTTGATTTTTTAAAATGTCTTTTAAAATCATTTCTAGTGTGGTTCCCTTGAGGATTATAATAGTTATCTTTGTTATCTCAACATTATAAGTAAAATGTAGTCAGTAAGACAGCTCCATTTTCTTTCTTACCACTATTATTATAATATCTGTTATGTCAGTAAATATTATAGATCTAAGAATACAATATTTAACTCTTTATTTAAGCAATCTTACATTCATAAAGACTCGAAAAAGTAGAAAAGTAAATCTTTAGTCCTCAACATGTGACACACATTCACCACTTATAACTCTTCATGTCATCCCATGGGTCTTAGTCACTAATCAATACCATTTCATTTTATCTTGAAAGGCTTACATTTTAATGTTTCTTACACTATTAGGGCTGTTATGAAAGAATTTTCTCAATTCTTGTTTATTTGGAAATGACTTTGTTTTCTTTTAGAACACTGGTTTTACTGGATATAGGATTCCTGGTGGAATAATTTTAACCCTTTAGTGCTTTTTTTTTCTTTTGGTCTTTTTGAGACCTGTAGCTCTGGCTGTCCTAGAACTTGCTCTGTAGACCAGGCTGGCCTTGAACTTACAGAGATCTGCCTGCTTCTGCCTCCCAAATGCTAGGATTAAAGGTGTGCACCACCACATCCTGCCCCTTTAGTGCTTTAAATGTGTTGATCTTCTGGTTGCTGGGTTAAGGTATCTTGACTAGAGAGTCTGTTGCTTATCCTGAGAGTCTCTTTTGGGATATAGTGAGGTCATGTTCTCCTGGTGAGTTCAAGATTTTCTGTTTGGCTTTCAGCACTTTGAAATCAGTGCATCGCGTTTTGATTCTGTTTGGGATTATTGTGTTTAATGCTTGTCCTTTAGGTTTGGGGAGATTTCAGCTATAAATTTTTCAGTCATTTCTATCTGTCTTCAGCTGGGTATCTCCTTACACTTGTGGTGGAATTCTTGACCTTACTGGCAAGCCCCTGACAATCTTCTTTTACTTCCTTTATTTTTTTTCTTTATTTTTTTTTATTGATGCTTTGTGCATTTCATACATCATTTTCCAATTCAGTTCAGGCATATTTCCCTTTCCCTTCCCCCCTACCCCCACCCCATCCCAGATCATGCATTTTGCCATTACTGTCCTGCATCTTTCCCTCAGTTTTTTTTTCATTTTTTAGCTATAAGTGATGATCCATGAGTACAAGCATCCTTCATATGAAACCAATTTGCAGGCTGTTGTGCCCAAACCCCCACAGCCCCACCATCCAGTGGGGGGGTGAGGGGTTGTATGTTCAATCAAGTTGATCAAATGAGTGTCCAGACTACATTGCTGTAGTTTCACCATTCACCCCAATCGCAGCCCTTACATTCTACCACGCCCCCTCTTCCGCAGATTGTTCCCTAGGCTTAGAAAAGGGGCACAGGTGGATGAGAAACAAAACAGTCCACTCTCTCTGGAGCTGTTGTCTTGGACTCTGGTCAATTCTGGCTGTTTCCTTTCATGGGCTGACAGTTTGTCCAGGAATAACCTTTCGATCCTACTAATGAAGCACAAGCAATTAGATATATAGGTATTTAAACAGCACTAATAGTTACGGTTGATTACGTTGGTATAGACACATATGTTTAGATGATATGTTAATCCATGAATTACATTTTTTCCTGTTAAATATGACAGGGTCTTACTGTGGTTTGTAACATCTCCTAACCTGTAGAGGATGTAAGCTTGTGGCATCAGCCATGGGTTATTCCTCCAAGGAGAGAGCCAATAGCCAATTAGATTTGGGATATACAGGCATATGGCTGCCTCTGCTGCACAGTATTTCCAGGCAGGTGAGGTGTAGCTGGTGCTGACGGTAGAGTCCTTGCTTGCCTCAGGGAGACCCGTATTTGCTTTATTGGTTGAGTGGCCTTTGGTAACACTCTCTGGTATTCCAGAGGTCATCTGTACACTTGCATGTGTGGTCTCAATACATCTTTCCCATGTTAACGTCAGGTCTTCGGCAGCACTCCAAAATTTCTGTACATCAAAAGAAACAATAAAGGAAGTGAAGAGAAAACCCACAGAGTGGGAGGAAACCTTCCCTGCAGATACATCTGACAAAGCATTAATTTCCAGAGTATACAAGCTACTCAAAAAACAAAGAAGA
>VZQC01009508.1:968435-1158919 GCA_009823505.1 Rhizomys pruinosus | reverse complement strand
GAAAAAAATGTAATTCATGGATTAACATACCATCCAAACATCTGTGTCTATACCAAAGTAACCTACCATAACAATTAGTACTGTTTAAATACCTATATATCTAATCGCTTGTGCTTCATTAGTAGGATCAAAAGGTTATTCCTGGACAAACTGTCAGCCCATGAAAGGAAACAGCCAGAATTGACCAGAGTCCAAGACAATAGCTCCAGAGAAAGTAGATTGTTTTGCTCCCCGTCCACCTGTGCCCCTTTTCTAAGCCTAGGGAACAATCTGCGGAAGAGGGGGCGTGGTAGAATGTAAGGGCTGCGATAGGGGTGAATGGTGAAACTACAGCAATACAGTCTGGACAGTTATTTGATCAACTTGATTGAACATATAAGCCCCCCAGCTGGATGGTGGGACCCTTGGGCTGTGTGGGTTTGGGCACAACTGCTTGCAAATTGGTTTTACATGAAGTATGCCTGTACTCATAAATTATTACATAATTATTAAAAAATGAAAAAAAATAAAGAAGTAATAGAGAAAAATAATGATTGCATTCTCCCCTCCCCCAGAATATGGGTTATACCATTCTTTTTCATTTTTTGTTTGTTTTTATATATCTAGCAAATTATATTGGAGAATATATTCCCTTCAGGATGCAACAGCTGATATCTCTGCTCATTAGATTTTCCAATTCTAATTTTGAGTGTCTGAGTGTTTTAATTTTGGTTGGCTATTTTGCTTCCATTTTTTTTTCCAGATAATGTCTTGCTGTGTAGCCCACGCTGCATTACAGAACCCATAATTCTCCTGTCTCAGCCTAAAGTGCTGAGATTACAGGTGTGTGCCATCATGTCTAGGACATATCAATTTTATAATCTGGCATTTTGGGGACCACCCTCCGGTTGGTATAGTGCTCAACTAAGATTAGGCTACAAGTTTTGTTCGAACACACCCTGAACCCATTAGAGGTCCGCACTGTTCCAACTGAGTTGCGTGTGCTTGGGAACACATTGGAAGTGGTAGCCAGTGCTCAAGTCTCTCTTGGCTTTCCCATTTCCAAGGGTCCTCTTGCTGTCCCAGAAATATGTGCCATTTGGCACTCAGTCAGGGGTGTGCGGAGTGAATATGTCAGCCCTTTTATGATGTTCTAAAGTCCAAGACTACCCCATTAAATTTCTGGCTACTCATCATAAACTGGAAAATGCAACCTTGGTGTAGAAAATCTGCAGGTGTTTAGGGTCCATTCCAAACCAAACTTGCCATTTTCAGCCTTAAATGTCATTCCTGCTTTTGCCTCCCCCTTTGCCTGAGGCAAATCTTTCTTCTCCAGCAGCAAAATGCCTTTTGTGTAGCAGCCATTCCGAGTGGGTGAGAGCCCACTCCTGCCTACTGAACTGGGGAGGAGTTAAGGGGGAGTCTGGCGTGGGGGCTATACATCCGCACGTGTTTTCTTCCGAAGTTCTGTCCATTTCTGTGTTCTAGGATGAAGGCTTTTTTCATTTATCTTCTGCCTTTGGTAATTTTCTGTACACTGAAACAAATTTTGTATAAAAGAGGAGGCTGGGGCTGTAGCTCAGGGGCGAGTGCCTGCCGCAGGGGAAGGCCCTGAGTTCAATCGCTAGCACCAGTGAATGAATAGAGAATTTTATTCAATTCATGTTTTACCTGACGAGGAGTCACTTAACATTTTCATGTTCCCATTACTAAAAGATTAATTCTGCTTTTCCAATATAGTTGTTAGAGTAAATCTATATATATATATATATATATATCACATTTTAATTTTAGCTTTTTGAAACAGGATCTCATGTGTCCTAGGCTGGCCTTGAACTCACATATAGCCAAAGATGATCTTGAATTCTGACCCCACTTCCATCTCTAAGCACTGTGAGTACAGGTATGTGCACCTTGTGCAATTTATGTGCTGCTGGGGGTCGAATCTGCGGGCTTCATGAATTCCAGGCAAGCCATGAACCTACTGAGCTGTATTGGCAGCTGGATGGCTATTGAATGCCACATTCTGGCTGAAAAGCTTTCAAAGATAAGAAACAAAGTCTATATCTCAGGATGCTAGGTGTTTGTTGAGTGAATAAATGATCTAGAACACCAGCCAACTTTTCCTTTGCTTTTATAAGAGAGAGGAATTTGGGAGTAATAACCTAGAAATTCTTTTCAAGCTTTGTTTTTGATAGTAAATTTATTATATTTTGTCAAGATAACGAAAATCTCTTACCTTTCTACATGCTAGGAAACCCTTACAGAAGTTCAAATTCAGTTATTTTCCTCTAAGTAAAGAAATAAGTAGAGGGATTACAAAGTAGAGAACATTTTCTCCTTCTTTCTAGGTCAGACTTGTGCATAAGCTTGTCAGTTTGGGGGATGGTAAGAGAATTTGTCAGCAGGATGGTGCTGAGTTTAATTACAAAATGTTACTCTTTAGGGATTTAAAAGTTTTTGCTATGAAGAAAGCTATCACTATAAAGCCAGATAGTTTTCTGCTACTTTGGTAGATTGAGTTTACTACTCTGTAAAAGGTGCACTTAATCTGAACTGTACATCAGAGGTCTCAGGTTGACAGCCTGAACCCAGCCCACAAACCTGCTTCATTTGGTCTAAATTGCGTTCTAACAAGAACTCTTATTATCAATTAAAAATGAGAGATTTCAGGGCTAGGCAATGGCTCGGTTGATAAAGTGCTTGTTCAAGGATCAGAGTTCAGTTTCCAGAATGCACGTTTAAAAGGACTGGGCATGGTGGTTGCTTTCGTACTTTCAGCTCTAGGGAGACAGAGACAAGCAGAACCCTGGGGCTCACTGGCCAGCCGGTTTAGCCTAATCCTTAAGTGCCAGGTCAGTGAGCCACTGCCTCCAAAAATGGTGGGTGGTGTCTGAGGAGCAACACTGGAGATTGTCCTGTGGCACACACATGCACACGTGTGCACTCACACCCACAAAACCAGAGTTCACATAGTGAAGATTTCTCCACTGCAAGATCTCACGACATAGCAGAGGCAGCAATTTGCCCCAGCCCTTCTAGGAAAACCCATGTCCTGCTCTCTCCTTCGTCTCACCCCTGGCCCAGTCCAGACTGATTTCCTTTATATAGATCTTACTCTGATTCTGTATACATTCAATTTTATGACTTTGGGGACCCTCACAGACCAAACTACCATCCAGGGAACATGTTAGTGATTAGTAAAGGACTGACCTGTACGTATTTACCATAAAAGAACTTGGGTCAAGGGCTAGGGAGATAGCTCTGCTAGCGGAGTGCTTGCTCTGCAAACATAAAGACCTAATTCAATACCCAGAAGCCATGTGGAAAACCTGGGCACAGTGGTGTGTGCTTATAATCTCAGTGCTGGGGACGGGAGACAGGCAGATTCTTGGGGGCTCACTGACTAGCCTAGGCTACTTCATGGGTTCCAGCCTGTCTCAAATGTCAAAGTGGGCTGTTCTTGAGGAATGACAGCTGAGGTTGTCTTCTGGTCTTTAGAGGCGTGCACACACATGTGCACCTGCATTCACAAGAATACGCACACATACATGCACATACGCGCACACGAACACGAACATAGATCAAGTAAGTTCAGGGTGGACTTAGTTTCTATTCATATAAATGATATCAGGCAACATGACCATAAGTAGAATTCATTCATTCTTTCTTCATCCACTCACAGTGTACTTATGGACTGAATGGGTTCACCCTCACCTTCGTCCATCATTTGAGGTTCCCGATACATAACAAGTGTCCTATCTATGTATAGTTAAACATATGTCCATACAGAGTCCGAGTCAATGAATCAACAAAGGACTCACATTCCTGTCATTTTCATTCCTCCAGAAAATGAAATAATTTAATTTCTCAGCCTAGCCCCCTCCTACCCTCACTCAAATGTCTGCTAGAGTTGATTTAACATAGTGACTAGTAGCATAGTTAAACACATGTCCATACAGAGTCCGAGTCAATGAATCAACAAAGGACTCACATTCCTGTCATTTTCATTCCTCCAGAAAATGAAATAATTTAATTTCTCAGCCTAGCCCCCTCCTACCCTCACTCAAATGTCTGCTAGAGTTGATTTAACATAGTGACTAGTAGCACTAGTGAAGATTTCCACATGTTGTTAATTAAAGAAAAATGACAGAAAGTATGAAGTATGAGACATTTCACCTGTAATTAGACTGAGCAGCCCGGTTCTCATAAGCACAAACTCCCAGACTGGTGGGATCCAGGTAGCTAAATTATTAGAGAGAGGACCAGGCAGTCTCTGTGCCCAAGGTGTGATGAGAAAGTACCATTAGAGACCAGAGTGGACCTTTCACTGCTGAGACATGTTAATCCTTCAGTAATTGGGACAAGACAGCATGCAAAATAACCTAAAACTGACTATTGCCAAGTCCGGCTTCACAAACCCAACTACTAACACCTATAAATCTGAAGGAAAGCACAGGTTGAAATCTGCACTCCTAGTGTACACCTGTAGTGGTCTGAAGCTGTTCAGCAAGCTATGCCCTGATCGCTCAGCTCCAGCAAGGCCAGGCAATCAGCAGGGGGAGGGACGCACAGAGATGAAGGACTGGGAACACTTCAAAGGAAAGATCTGAGCGGACAGTCTGGGACTCTGCCACACGCTCCCTGGCCCCTGGGAGGAGCTGTGGCAGATTTTTGGAAGGAGGCGCTTCTCCAGGTCTTCACCGCCATCCTCATTAAAGACAGCTCTGGTGAATCTTATTCTTGGTAGTTGATATTTTGCCAGAAGTTCGAATAGCCGTTCCTCTCAGATCTGTTCGGGATTGCAGCTAGCCCAGGAAGAGTTTCCAAGCCCCACAGATCGTGTACTATCCGTCCATTGCATGCAGACACTTGGACTCAAGGAGGCAGTGGAATGCCATGAAAACAAGTCTGGGGAAGAGAATCAAGAAGCCCAGGGCCTCCTGCCTTTGACTGTGCCTGACTTCAGCCAAGGGCTGTGCTAAGCGCTCAGACTCTATGAGGGCGGTTCCCTCAGACCGCCCCTGCCATTGCTACAGTCTCCATTCTCCCCAGAGGAAAACAGCCTGCTTCGGAGGAGATTCAAGACCCTCACTGTCCTAGCTACGGCTTTAGGATCCCATCCTGGTCTTTCAGCAGAAACAGAAACGTTCTCACGCGGGATATACAGTTATAGAAATCTTACAAATAAATTGGAAAGCCATTGGCAATCTGTATTAAGAATAAGGCTTGAGAAATGAATCAAAGTGAGCCAGTCCAAAATGAACAAGCATGCCCAATGCTGACTGAATAAGACTTAAGGCTGATACTTTCTAATTGTGCCACTTGCCATGGAGAGAAATAAAATTGTGCGAGTGTGAAGTGTGTAAAGGTTTCTACCGCCCTCCCGGGGCTCAGAGACCCACAGATTGGAGAAAGTAAGTGAGTGCCTTTCTGACCATAGAATTCCTCACTCTTATTGCGACTTAGAGAGCTCCAAGGGGGATTTTAATGAACTGGCCTTGGCACTTCCTAAAGGAGACAGCCTGGCACACCAGCGCCATCTAGTGTCTACATGAAAAACTCCTTGGCAATCATCTTTGTGGTAATTGGCCCCAGTAACTTCCATGAAGTAGGGCAAAGAAAATAAATCCATCAAAGCTGACTGAATAACAGAGAGGAATGCCAGCTGAAAGCAGTTTTGACTCTTGATGCCTTCAAAAGCCAGGAAAGTTAATTCTTGCCTTATGTTTCTTTCTCCGTGCCCAAAAGGCAGCAGAGCTAGTCACTAAACCCAGGGAGGTGAAGCAGGTCACTAAGTTTATAATGGAGTTGGGAACGGGTTTTCATTTTTTCTCTGCATCCTGGCAGCAGGAGATAGGCAGCTTGTTATAACTGAGAGGGGGCTCCTGGCAAGCCTGCTTGCTGGGTGGATTTCTGTAGGCGTGGGCTCGCTGGGAATATTATTACCTCATGGAGTCACGGATTTAATAGCCTTTCTTCCACTTCATTCAGCACAGCGCTGAGTTACAGTGACTCTGGCTTCAGCACACTGCAGACGCAATTTGTTCCCTACAAGCATCGCGTCTTCACGGTCCTGTGTGGGTCCCAGCCACGGTGCTTGCTCTTCCACGCAGTGCAGGCTCCCTGGCCAGGTCTTCCCTGCACCCCAACCTTCCCACCTGGGTTGTGTCTCCCTCTCCTGTCTTCCTTTACATCCTCTTTCTGCTCCCTCTCTTTCCCCTCCCCTTTGTTCTACTCCATCAAGATAGCTACCATTCTGGAGCACCTGCCACGTTCCAGGCACCCGGCCAGATCTTCTCGCATAATTTGCCATTTGAGATGGCTCTGTGTGTCTGGGGGTTAGAAGCCCATAGCTGCATGCAAAGCACATTCTGAGGAGTGCAGTGCCCTCTCTCTCCTGCTGTTCCCAGTCAACTTGATGTTGCTACCACTTCGAGGCACGTAAGTGATAACACCCCTGTCCACTGTCTCTGTCCTTATCTCGCTATTTCAGTAGATGGATAAGAGTGATTTAGATGGATGGCGAGTGTCCTCATTTCATTTTTGTTACTGTGATAAAATACTCCAACAGAAAGCAACTTAGGGGAGAAAGGGTTTATTTGGCTTCCAAGTTGCAGGAACTTGAAGCAGCTAGTCACATCTACAGGTAAGAGTGAAGAGAATAAAGGTGTGCATGCCTAGGACTCAACATTCTCTACTCATAGAATCCTGGACCCAAACCCAAGGAATGGTATCTCCCACCGTGGACTAGATCTTCTCACATGGACAATCAAGGCTGTCCCCACAGACATGCCCAGAGTCAACAATTCTTTATTGAGACTGTCTTCCCAGGTGAGTCTAGGTTGGGTTGAGTTGACAATCAGAGCTACCCATTACAACGAGCTCAGGGAGAACTGGGCTTGAATACTCAGGCCCTAAACCCCTTCTCTTTCCCTGCTCAGACTGAATTCTGGCCTGTCTCACTGTTTTCCCAGCTTCTCCGGGCCAGCTCTGCCCGAGAGACAGTATGCACTTCCAGACTGGAGGCTCACAGCAGGCAGTATGTTTGTTAAAGTCTATAACCTGCACAACTGACACTTGCTAATGAAGGAAATATTTTTGTCCCCCACCTCTCCTGGCTCAGAACTTTGCTGTGTTCTTCACGGTTGGCAGCTTAGACTCCTTTGGAGAGCATCTTACTACTAAATACAGAGCAGTGGGGTGGGGTTATTTGAACTCCGACTTCAAATGTTTTAAACTTGAATGAGTTGAAAAAAAATTCTTTGTAACTGGGTGTGGTGGTGCACACCTTTAATCCCAGCGTTTGGGAGGTAGAGGCAGGCAGATCTCTAGGAGTTCAAGGCTATCTTGGTCTACATAGTGAGTTCCAGGCCAGCTGAGGCTACAGAGAGAGACTCTCTCTCTCAAAAAAAGACCAAAACAAATTCTTTGTAAATTTAGACTCAATTTGCTGTGGTATAGAGAATGTTCTAGAGGGTTCTTTCTGTGGCATGGCTGACCTTGAGAAATCACTTGGGTTTTGGTATACTTATATTGGTCTCTGTGATTCCAAATCAAGGGACTGTGATTCCAAGTCAAGGCACCAGGAGATGTGGTGGTAGTTACTTAGTTCTCCCTTCCTTGGAAGAGCCTTTCATTTTTCAGGCATAATTCATGGAGTGTGTGCTGTGCTTCCCTGACACAGCCTCCTTCAACTGCACTCCAGTTTGGAGGAGTGCCATTCACCATGGGGACTGGGCAGCCAGCGTGCTAGAATTTCTTATTTTGAGCTAAAAGCTGGGTCTTGTGGGTTGACAAATTATTTTCTTCTTGATTTGTGAATTTGTTCCTTGATTTGAATCATATTCAAGCCAGCACATGTTGACTAGTTTGGCTTTCTTGAGAAGAATGACATGTGGACCTTAGAACAACTGTGGAGCTTCAGGTCAGGTGGGGGTGACTTTGCAAAGGAACAGCAAATACATGGCTCCTATTCTGAAGAGACAAAGCTAGGCAATGGGAAAGGGGTGCAGTTTGGCCTCTCTCTACTGCAGTCTCTGCTTCACCAGAGCTCCCCTCCTCCCCCCAGTTAAAGGACATGTCAGTGCCGTTTTAGGTTCTCAGTTCCTTTGAAATAACTTCTTGCTCCTGAAGGCTTTGGGACACTGAATATTCACCACTGTGGTCAGACACCATGTAAACTCTGAGTGGCCATTAATGGTTAATGTTCTTTCATTCCAAGCTCAAGTTTGCCTTTCACTGCCATGCATCAGGAGGGGGCTGTCTTCTAGTTATAGGAAAGAAAGGGCTGAAATGGAATATGATTCACAGGATGTACTCGGGTATTGGTGCTAATTCCAGAATCTTGGTAAGTTTGTTTGTTTGTTTGTTTTTTAGTTTCCATTTACTTCCTTGATGAGTTCAGCCATCTTATATAAGAGCATTAAATGCTATCTATCTGCTCTTAATTCTGAACTACTGCCATCTATCTATCACCTATCATCTATCTATCTATCTATCTATCAATCTATCTATCATCTCTATCATCTATCTATCTATCACCCATCATCTATCATCTATAGTCAATCAATGAATCATCTATTACCTCCCATTGTCTTCCAGGAGCTTTGACCAACTCATGGGCTTATCATTCACCGTTTTTCTCTCATGTGTGGTCTGTCAGCAAACTCTGTGTTCTCTACCTTCAAGTTACAGCCAGGCTTTGACCATTCTTTCCATTCACTGGCCCTGCCCAGGACCCAGCTGCCCTCAGGTCCTTCCTGGACTCCTCCAGCGGCCCCTAGTTGGTCCCCTTACTTTTTTCTGGCTTCCTTCAGCCCATTATCAGTCTGATATCCATGTGATCTTATTAAAGTATGCAAAGTTATGGCACTTGGCTTAGACACTTCTGAAGGCTGTCTGCGTGACTGAGAGTGAACTCAGTTCACCGGGCTGCTCTCTGCCTTCTTCACTTCCTCTTCTCCTCTCTCTCTCCTTTTGTTCCTGCCACATAAGTCTCTGCCTTTTCTTAATATGTGAGGCCTGCACCCACCCATGAACCCGTACACTTCCTGTGGACTCATTCTCTCTTTTGCTCACTTTCATGTAGCCCACTTTCCACCCAACTGTGCAACCCCTATGATTATTCTAGAACTCTGTTCCTGTCTGTTAGTGTGACATCACCACCATCTCTGCTCTCATTCCCTTATTTAACTTACTCTATATGCTGCTTATTTGTACTGGCTTTCCCTTGTGAACGAAAGCTCTGTGGTGATGGGAATTTCTCTGTACTAGGTTCCTAGCTATCTCTCCAGCAAATAGAGCCAGGCATTTAATAAATATTTGCTGGAAACAATGATGAGGATAACGGCTAACATGTCTCCTCTCATGTGGTGTCATGGACGTTGAGCAGGTAATCAGTCATTTAAAAACATCATGGCAGGCTGCTGCTGCTTGAGGTAGAGAAGGAGGTAAGATAACTCACTGGGGCATCCTGCTGCAATAGGAATTCACTCAAATAGGGAGATGGTCCAGTTACAAAACTTCTATTTCCAGAGATTCAATTTTCTGCTTACAGTTATTATTTAGCCTTGTTTGAGCATTCATTGAGTAGTTGACCAGCCCAGGTACTGGGTGTGAATGAAGGCACAGGCATGGTCTATGTCCATGTGTAGGGTAAGATGTAGATAATACGTTTGCCTACAGATAGAGAGGTACTTGTGATGCTTATGCCTGGCATCCAGAATAAACAGCTGTAAGCTCTTTGGACACTTTCACCTTGGAACTTTAAAAAAAATTTTTAATTTATTTTTGTATGTGTATGAATGTACTGTCTGCATGTATATTTGTGCACCCATGTCGTGCAATGCCACGGAGGTCAGAAGAGGGTATCGGATTCCCCTGGAGCTGGGGCTAAAGATGGTTTTCAACCGCCATGTGGGTGCTGGGGATTGAATCCAGGTCCTCTGCAAGAGCAGTCAGCACTCTTAACCTCTAGGCCATCTCTCCAGCCCCCTCACTTTGGAACTTTTACCGGATTCTGTGTGTTTTGATGGTCAGGGATACAGGGAGAAATTATATGCATTAATCACGAAACATATAAATAAGAGCCTTCAGGAAAAAGGTGTGACGATTGCTGCTGTCTAACATTTTGGTGGTCTGCCTTCCTTTATTGAGCACTTGCTGGTTACTTGCATAAGACTTATGAACTTTCAGTGCACAGTGGTTTCTCTTTGCGAAGAGAGGTGAATAATCCTTTCCCTGTGCAAACAGTATCTTGTCCTCACGGAACCCTGCCATGTTGTGAAGTCACTGTGAAGCAGAGTCAGCCTTCTGTCTACACTGCTTTCTCAGGGCCTTGATTGTTGAAGTTTTGACTTAGTGCAGCAAGGTCAGAGAAACTTTCCAAGCAAACCCAGAAGCATTTCTGGTGCTTGAGATATTGATAAAATGACACTGATAATGGAGTTGAGTCTACTTTTTCTTTCTTTCTTTTTATCCTCCCCTCGGCAATATGCTGGTTTTAATAACGTATTTATTTATCTGATGTGGATATATTTGTATAAATGTATTCAAGTGTGTATACATGTGTGCGGGTAGGGGTGCACATGCATGTGTGTGCATATATGTGCATGTATGTGGGGAGGGGGTAGATGTCAACACTGGGCATGTTCCTCAATTTCTCTCAACCTTTTTTTGAAACAGGGTCTCTCATTGGGCCTGGAGCATTTCTGAGGTTACAGATACCTGCTACCCTGCCTGGCTCTTTACCTGGGCTAGAGTCAGAGCAGCTCCCTGTGGTTGAGTGGTAGGCACTGTACTGAGAGCCATATCCCCAGCCCCAAGTCTTCTTTTTAAAAGACTTACCCAGAGCTCAAGTCCTTGTTTGTTCTTCTCCCATTTCTTCACTGCGGAGTCTGGATCAAGGGCCGCTCTTTGGTGTGCCTTCAGTGCTGCTGACTTCCTTCGTTACAGCTATACAGACTCAGGCTAAGCTTCATAGGTAGAACAAGGTCCTTTAGGAGGCCAGGTCAGTACAGGACTTTGATACTAGCCACAGGTTGGGGATCTTGGGGACTCTTCTGCTTCATGGTTGGTACAAATTTGTCGGTCTTCAAAGACCCCTTCAGGTTTGATATTCGCTGTGAGGATTCACAGTGCTTCCTGACAGTTCTTAACCAGCCAGAAGCACAAACTCATGGTGAGAAGTCAGGGAGAGTTTAGACCCTAAGTATTCAGTACTCCCAGGGATGCAGGACCCTCTGGCTCAGCAAAGAACGATAATACACACATTATTCCCAACCAAGGGAAATCACCTAAGAGCTCATTGCCTAAATTTTATTTATTTATTTACTTAAAAATAAAAGCTTTGTATGGGTTTGTGCATGTGAGTTTATGTGTATGTGGAGGTCACAGGACAACCTTGGGTGTTAGTCCTCACCGTTCATGTTCACTGGATTTAAGGCAGAGCGTCCTGTTCTCTGATGTCTACACCAGTTAGTTGGAAGGCAAGCCACTTGGAATTCTCCTGTCCCTGCCTCCTATCTCGGCACAAGAGCTCTGGTATTACGGATGTGTGCTACTGTGACTAACTTCACGGGGGTGCTGGGAATCCAAGCTTAGTTCCCCACCCTTGCATGAGAGTGCTTTCACCTCCAAGCTACCCTTCCAGCCCTTGGTGCACCAACTTTAAATGAGGCTGTAAAAATGAGGCTGTATGACATAGGCCTGCTTGATATATTCATTGGCACGTGGTGGAACTGACTCTTTAGCCCTAGTTCTGCTTGATAGACTCATAAGTGTGTGGTGGAACAGAGTCTCTAGGCTCAAGCGCCATGTTGAGATCTCAAGGCTCACACAGTAACCCTTTCAAGATACCTCTCTCTGATCTTTCTGGCAGGCTAGCCTCCATTGCGAGCCATCTTGTCAGCATACACAAGCAGATGTGCTGTGAGGGCCCCACCATGGATAATGAACTTTTCACTCACTAGGAAGCTCCAGAGGTTTCAAGATTAGCTCTCAGTCATTGGGTCAAAGGCCAGCCGAATTCTTTGCTACGCACAGCCCCGTGGCACTGAACTGGGCTGCCTATTCCCCTCCCTCCCTAATTAGCTTCTTAGGGACCATGCATGACTGCTTTGTTTGTCATTGCCTTTATGCTTAACACAGAGTAGGTGCTTAAGAAAATATTTGCCGGGCTGGAGAGATGGCCTAGCGGTTAAGAGCGCCGACCGCTCCTACAGAGGACCCGGGTTTGATCCCCAGCGCCCACATGGCGGCCAAGAACCGTCTGAAACTCCAATTCCAGGAGAACTCCAGTTCCAGGGGAATCCGACACCCTCTTCTGACCTCCGCGGCATTGCACGGCATGGGTGCGCAAACCTGCATGCAGACAGTACATTCATACACACACAGAAATAAATAAAATTAAAAAATAGAAAATATTTGCCATATGAGTAAAAACAAAACTGCACTTACTGGGCAGATTCTGTTCAGGTGTTAATTCTGACCAGCAGGCACTTGTCCAGTTCCAGGGCATGTGTAGTTAAGGCATTGCTCAGTCTAGTCTCCTTGACATTAATCTTTGTTCCTTTCAGCCCATCATCTTCTCATGTCAGTCTCTCTTTGCAGTGACCCAATCCAGTTCAAAGCAGGGCACTTGCTCTCTTAAACTGAGATCAGGACGCAGACAGACTGTCCATATGGAGATTAACAATGTCTCCATCAACTGCGTCCATGCAGCTCTGGCTCTGAGAGTCTGCATAGCTCCCTGAAAATGCTCAAACAATAAGTTTCATTTTCTTTAAAAAAATGTAACTTCTCCGTTTGGTTGTGAGCCTGAGCTTTTTTTAATGGCTGTACTATAGTATATTCTGGAATCAGTAAAAAATTATATATTAAAAATATATATTCTATGAAATTCATAAAAATCCAAATGAAAATGAAAACATTAAGCTTGTTCTGCCACAAACTGCCAGCTTTAATTTAATTTTTTATTTATCTTTAACTTTTTCATGTATGCAAGTGTTATGCCTGCACACATGTGAGTGTAGTCATGTCATGTAGTGCTGGAGGAAAATAGAAAAAGGCATTAGATTTCCTGGAACTGGAATTTTAGATGGCTGTTAGCTGCCATGTAGGTGCTGGGAATCAAACCTGGGTCTTCTGCAAGAATGGCCAGTTCTTTTAACTGCTGAGCCATCTCCCTAGCCCCCAACTTTACTTTTAATTCTTTCTGCTACTATGAGACAGATGTGAGGGTGACACATGGTAGAGAGGTTTCTATGGCCTTGACTGACTGCAATGAGAATTAACTTCGGGCTGAAGTATGAAGTAGTCAGTTTTTAAGGCTCTTCATGATGTTGAATACTTTTCCAATCATCTTTCGAGTTGCAATGTTAATGTCTCTCTGATGCTACTCAGAATACTCCTTACTGACTGTATGAGTCTAGAGGGTTAGCTTTAACTGCTTCGTACCAGTGGCCATGTAGAACATACACGAAGAACATGGGTAGAAGATGGTGGGGGAAGTTGGACTGTGCATGAGTCATGGATGGTACCGCCCCTTGGAGCATCCGTAAGGCGGAAGAGCGGCTGGCAGTCATAAAGAGAAGGCAATTCTCCTGCTCCAGCAGTAGCTATGGTCAGGTCCTTGATAGGAAATTTCACAGGCCAACTTGGATGTGGCTTGCCAGCTGTGGAGCTTGTATTCTTTCCAACTTGGGTTTGCTGGGGTCTAGAAGACATCAAAGAGGTGCTTTGTTGGCCCCTCCTCAGGCTGAACTACAAAGCCATAGCCCTCCAAAGAGGGAAGGCAGACTAAGCACTGTTTAAATAGTCCCTGTGCTTTTCAGACATTTGAGAAAATCAAGATAAGCAAAAGATGCTCTCATCCTTATGTAACTGTTAAAATATATGAAAGGGACATTGGTTTTATCCAAGGTCATGAAGCGTTCAAAGTCCAACTTGTAGCAAACCCCGTGATGTGAGAGACCATGCTGAATCCCTTTCTTCCTTTCACTTCCCTTTCTCTTCCTGTCCCCCTTTGATACAGAACAATGGGAATACTGAGACAATGGGTCAGGCTCCGTGGCTTTTGTAGGGCACACGCTGTTGGCTTGTGGTGTGCCACCCGAAATGATGACAGCTCTGTGAGAGGAGAGGCCGAGGGGAGCCCAGGTCCCTGCCAGATCCAACCCCTGCTGGAACGAGCCGTGCTTTTGTGTGTGTGGAGTAACAGTGACATCCTGTGGCCAGTCTGGTTGATCTAAGGGACTCCTTTATAGATAAAGAAGCTCATTTTGTCTGCGCAGCAATGTGAGCCAGCATGGGCTCCTCCTTCACACAATACACAAAAGAAAGAGGAAGCAGAGTCCTGGCCAGGACTTCTAGGGCTCCATTCTGCAGCTGGCTCTGGGCTGCATCAGGGAGATGCTTGGGACATAGAAGATGGTGTCTGTTTTATGCTTGATTAATTTAAATGTTGCCATTTGAGTGTCGAGTGGATATAATGATAATAGTAATGATAACAGTATGGATGGTATGGGAAAACACTGAGAGGAAAGACAGGGACCTCACCTCTTTTTTTTTTTTTTTTCGGTCTTTTAAAGACAGGGTCTCCCTTTAGTCCCAGCTGGCCTGGAAGTCACTATGTAGACCAGGCTGGCCTTGAACTCACAAAGATCCACCTGCCTCTGCCTCCTGAGTGCTGGGATTAAAGGTGTGCGCCATCACGCCTGGCTACCTCACCTCTTTTCTAAAATGTCCCAGTTGATCAATGCATACTCTGTACTTAAAAATCCCTAAACTGCTTAACATTTAGCATTTATTTAATATGTTTTTTAATTTTACAGTTTGGGATAGACTAACGTCATTTTGACCTTACTTAAAAACAGAGGAGGAAGACGTAGGGAAGCAAACACATCTGCTCCTTTGTTATCTGCAGATGCTCTCTGTCACAACCTGACTCTTCTTTGCAAGCTAGAGCTTGGCTGTGCCCACATGGAGACCTGGGAGCTCTGAGATTCTGGTTGTCTAATGTGAAGACTTTCCTGAGTGTTAAGTGGAGGTGGGGCCCTCTTTGGTGCCTGGCCCTAGTGTGATGGGCAGACTCTAATTTGCTCTCTATGGGAACACCAAGTTGTCTTCGTCCAAAAGATGCCATTGCTTAAAGAGAATCTTCAACCTGGGTTCTGTCCTAGGTGTCCCCAGGGTCACTGCTTGGGTACTGAATAAAAGCAAATGCTGATGTTTCTCAGACCTCTGTTCTAATTCCCAGTCCCATACCTTATAAGTAAATCCCTTAATGCTTGAATTCTACTTTCTCACAGATCTCTTTTGGGAAACAAATGTGGAAGTTTATTTATGAAAACATATCACTTCTAGTGTGATACACTAAATTTTACACTTTTATTATTTATTACTTTTATTTTATGTGTATGAGTGTATTACCTGCATGTGTGTAAGTGCAGCCATGTTGCACGATGCCTGTGGAGTCAGAAGAAGGCATCGGAATCCCCTGTAACTGGAGTTGACAGTTGTTAGGCACCATGTGGGTGCTGGGAATGGAAACTGGAGTCCTCTGCAAGAGCAGCTGGTGCTCATAGCCAATGAGCCATATCTCCAGCTCCAAGTTTTACACTTTTAATTATGCAACCCAGAAGAGTGAAGGTAGTTCGTTCCATGGAATGTTTCCCATAAATTTGGCTAGGAAAGGGTTAATCCCACATGCTCCGTCCTGGGGAGGTAGAGATGAATTCTGAATATGTACAGTAATGCAAAGGGTGGTCCTCACCCTGAGGGCACTCTGTCCTCACTTCCCCCAAGAAGCTGCAATGTCTCTTTAGCTGTCAGTTGAAGTAGGTTTGTTTGGTTTATGGGCAAAAGAGCAGCCAGAAATGTGTGTGTGTGTGTGTGTGTGTGTGTGTGTGTGTGTGTGTGTGTCCACTGACTCATTCTTGCCGAAGCTGGGCCTGAGCAGTTTGCCACAGGAGGGATAGATGTAAGGGCTGCCCAGAGGTGATCGACAATGCTTCAGAAGGAAAGAAGAGATAAAGAGGGAAGGAGCAGAAGATGGAGGTAGGGAGCCAAGAACATGCCAATAAAGGAAGAAATGTAGAGGGTTAGCAGAAAGTAAGACTTTCGTATTCTCCTAGGCCATTTTAGAGTTCTCTAAAATCACGATAACTTAATTCCTGTGTCAAGAAAGGTTTCACATACTTTTTGTCTAGTGGCAGAAAAAGGGGCCAGGCAGAGATTCCTCCCACAGTGCAAGAACACTTGCATTTTTTTTTTCTTTAGGTCACTTAAGAGAGGGCATTAAAGGGCTGGCTTAGAATTGCCCATGTCTTCATCTAGCTGACCAGACAGACGGTTGTGTGAAGAAGATGTGATAATTCCCATCCTTCCCTAAGCCATTTTCTTTTTTCCTTCCCCTCCTCCTCCCTTCCTCCTCTTCCTTCTTCTTCTCCTCCTCCTCCTCCTCTTCCTTCTTCCCTCTTCCTCCTCCTCCTCTTCCTCCACTCCCTCCTCCCCCTCCCCCCTCCTCTCCCTTCTTCCCTCTTCCTCCTCCTCCTCCTCCTCCTCCTCCTCCTCCTCTCCAGCTTACTCCCTCCATCTTTCTTAGTGCTTCCAGTTTTTGACTGATTCTTGGCCTGCGCAGATGGCATCTACTGACTTTGTATCACAACCTTCTCGTGCCTTCCAATTTTCTCCTGGGTTTCTTTATGCTTTCAGCAGCCATCCTATTTTATAACTTTTACTACAGTTTCTAGTTGCACTAAGTGACAGATGGATTTCCCACATCCTGGCTTTAAAAGCAAACTAAAATTTGAAGACAGGTTCATTTAGGTGTTGATGATGAGAAAGTAAAATGCTATCATGCCATATAAGAAACACAGAGTGTGGAATTGCTCCATTTGCGATCGCTAGGAAAACCTCGAGAGTTGGACTCCTTAGGAAGGAACTTGGGGGCATCTTGGCTTGAAGATGGCAGTGAATTGGGAAGGTAGAGCCATAAAGCAAATCAAGTTGTGTGTTTTTTTTTTTTTTTTACTTTCTTGGATGGAGTCTTGTTTATTCTGCTCTTGTGAAGTCTGAGCCAGCAGCCCCCATGATTTTGACTAGCCTCCCGTGTTTCCTTGCGTGGGAGCAGAGACGTATCATGTCGGGCCACTTTGTGAGTGACATACACAAGACACAGCTTTCTTTGAGGAAGCACATGTTTCTGCTCATAGGAATAGCAAAGTCTTCATGAAAACACATTAAGCTCCAAGTGATACAGTAACACTTACCTTCTTAAGTTTGTGACCCAGGAAGTGAAGGTAGCTCTAGGGACCATTTCTAATCCGCTAACGCCCTCATGGAAGGCTCCAGGGCAGCTGAGGATGATGCTGAAGTGGAGCACTCCAGTACACCCCCTTCCTCCTATTCCTGCCTCTTACTCTCTCCTTCCTCCCTCCCCTCATCCTCTACACTGATGCTCAGTAGATTTTGTGGCTGGGTGGCCCATGACTCTCCCTTCTCTTTGCCCTTCTCTCTCTTCAAAGATGAATCTGATATTAAATGGGATGGGAGAATTTTCCACTCCTATTAGCTCCAGATATATAGCATTCTAAGTTGTCTCTTGAGGGTTGATAAGGCTGTATGGGGGCCTAAGGGACAGAAATCCTAATTGTCACTGGATTAAACAATAAAAGAAACATCAGAATCCCATAGCCACCCAGTCGTCATCAGTCAGAAGTCTCTAATGTGGCTCTGGTGGGCCAAGACTGCAGACCAGAGCATCATCTTTCTTCATCTCTATTCTGTCATACACATTATCACCTTCCTTTTAAAACTGCCTCCCGGGGCTGGAGAGGTGACTCAGCATTAAGGAGCACTGACTATTCTTGCAGAAGACCTCAGTTTAGTTCCTAACACCCTCATGGTGGTTAATAACCATCTGTTACTCCAGTTCCAGGGGGATCTGATGCCTTCGTCTGACCTCCATGGGTACAGCATGACACAGGTGCACGTAAATACATGCAGGCAATATACTCATACACATAAAATAAAAAAGATAAAAAAAAAACTCGTCTCCCCTTAGGGGAAATAAAGGCTACTATCTTTAGGAACCATGTAACTCCTTGTTCACGAGTAGGGGAAGAGAGGAAGCATTTTTATTGTCCTCTTTCTTAGGATGGGGGTGCATTAAGACCCAAGGCATCCTCCCAGTTAGATAAACTAGGGTTCCAAACTTGAACTGGTTGCTATTACAGCTAAGGCATGTTAGGGGCTGAATAGCATATGTCAACAGGACGTATACTGCAGCCGGGGAGTGTGGAGGTGGGACCGGAATGTGAGGAGCTCATGGATCACACTGCTACTCAACAGGGAGAGACATCTACTGCCCCTTCTTACCGATTTCTATTTACTTTTTGTGTTCATGTGTAATAGTATTGGGGATCAGACCCATGACCTCACACATACTAGCCAAGCACTACTGTTGAGCCATACCCTCAGCCCTTAATCATTTTTTAACAACCTCTATTTAGTCTTCACCATCACATGTGAGAATCCATTGGTCTACAACATATACAATGATGGGGCTGACACTTGTTGCCTGGCCAGTCAGCAGCCTGCACTGTTAATTCTGTGAATTTTCTGCATAGTCTCCGCAGTGTATTCTGGATGGCTTTGGGCCCAACGCTCTCAGCACTGCCTTGGATAAGCGCCCCCGACCCCAAATTGGTGACAGATCAAAGATAGTCCTTGGCATGGTATGATGGTTAATCTTGGTTGTCAGTTTTATTAGATCTGAAATCATCTAAAAGCTATCTCTCTGGGTGGGTCTATAAAGGGATTTCATGGAAGGATTGAATGAGACAGAAAGACCTTTCTCCAGAATGGGTGGCACTTTCTGGTAGTGGCCCAGGTAAAAGGAGATCCAAGGATGTATTGGTCACTTTTCTGTTTCTGTGATAAAACTACCATGACCAAGGGAACTTATAAAAGGAAGAGTTTATTTGAGCTTACGATTGACAGTTCCAGGGAATTAGAGTCCATTGTGGCAGGAGGCATGGCAGCCGGAACTGGAGCAGAAAGCCGAGGTTCACATCTCGCAATAAGCCTCTCTCTCAGGAGAGAGAGACTGGATACTGCATGGCTTGTTAAACTCACTAAGCCCTCCCCCAGTGACATACTTCCTCCAGCACAGTCACACCTTCTAAGACCTCCAAGAACAGTGCCACCAACTGGAGACAAAATGTCTGAATACTTAAAGGCTATGGGGGACACTCTCATTCAAACCACCACAAAGGGAAAACTGTTGCTTGTTGCTTGCCCTCCTTAGGCAATTGCTGACTCACTAGCAGAATAAACTTGCCTCTAAGCAGATTGCTGTTTCACCACACTTCTCTCCCTTCCTTTTCATTCCTTTTCTTCCTTAGCAGAGAAGAGGTGGAAATCAGTTCACCAGCAAGTCTGGGCTCTAACAAGTTTGACTATGAAACTTGCCAACTCACCAGAGACAACATATACTTCTTCTGAGGAAGAAGACATTCAGAATCTTAAGACCAAAGACACAGAAGAATGTGAATTCTTGTTCCCATCATATTGAGGCAGCAAGTGAGAAGTACTCCGTCACATCATGGTTAGGCTAGAGTCGGATGGTTTTGTAGTTGCTCGAGGAGATGGGTGCTTGGACAAAGCCAATGATATTAACTGCTTCCTGTTAAAGGGGAGAAGGGAGCATGTCATCTACCCCTTGCTTTGAGACATGCTAGCCTTCATTTAAAAATGGTTATTTTTATTGTATGTGTTTATGAGTGCACTGCTTGCATGTGTGTAAGTGCACCTGTGTCATGCAGTTCCTAAGGAGCTCAGAGGAGAATGTCAAATGCCCCTGGAACTAGAGTTACAGATGGTTGTTAGCTGCCATGTGGGTGCTAGGATTTGAACCTGGGTCTTCTGCAAGAGCAGCCAGTGCTTTTATCTACTGAGCAATCTCTCCAGCCCCTTTAGCCTTCATTCTTAACAGAAAAGTTTGAAATGCCTCCCAGTGGGTTCTGCTCATTCTTCTCTGTCTTCTCCATCAGCAAAAACAGAGAATCAAGGCAACAGCCTGGGCTTTCTCACTCAGAGGGCAAGGAGAGCCCTGGAGGAAATGAGTGGTCGCCACAACTGTAGCCTAGTTCTGAGTCAGGGTCATCTTCATGGTAACTTGTTCCAGCCCCAGGGTTCATGACCATGACCCAGTGCAATGGGTTCACAGCTATGTCAATGCAAAGTCATAATACACATAGTCAAGAACTAATGGAATGGTTTATCACCTGTGACAGGTGAGGAGAGCAAAAGAGCTATGTCCAAAGCCACGCCCTCTGTGAACAGAGGAGGGATGGGGCTTGATTTGAATTTTCTATGTATATCTGCACAGGAAATCATTGGAGGGGAGGACGTATTTCCAAGCATGCTCAATTTAAGGTCTCAGTTCAAAAAGGAAAGATGGTAGACACATTAGGCGGCAAGCTTAGAACAAGGTCAAGGTGTATGTGCTCAAAAATGTTAAAATAGTGGACAGGAACACTTTGGAGCATCCTCAACTTGGGTGATGAATATATGACACAGAAATACCTCTGGGCATGTTCAACTCCTATTGTAAAATTTTGGCTGAAAAACAGGACAGGAAGTTTGGAAGGTATGTTAATATGGAATTTTGTCCCTAAATGTGCCTGCCTCATTTAGTGGCTATCCCAATATCCTGCAGATCAGATTGCTGGGAGTCTGTATAGCTGATAGATTTCCTCGTGTTTTGCAAGGGAAGAACAATTATTAGCTCATTCTCCTTAAAGAAGTGGGTACAGATGGGTTTGAGTCCCTGTTATTGGAGTAGTAACTTGTTTTCATATTACCACTTTGATTCCTTGCTCAACTGATGGTTATTTGAAATTTAGCAAACAACCTCTTTTCCTTTATCATTCTTTCTCAGGTATGTTAATGTACTGAGTGGTCCATTTGGTTTGCTTTTAGATTAGTGTCTATCTCTGCTGTCAGGATGAATTATCTTTACAGTTAAATTCCCAGAAGGCAATCTTTCTATAGATCTAATATTTGGCCTTCCTGTCTATCCCGGGCTACTTCCTTCTTCCTCGCTGGTTTTCATTGCGTGACTTCCTCTTGTGATCTTCTTGTGAAATCTGCATTGGCTTAACTTCTATAGTCTCCTTATGGGTCATGCAACCAAACAACCCCATGCAGAAGGCCCACGCTCCATGTGCTCACCACATCAGATAAGGGTCAACCCATCTGGAAAATTCCTGCTATAAGATGACTTCCCTAGAGAAGCCTTGACAGTAAAAGAGAAGCCGGTCCCCATCCTTTCCCTCAGCTGCTTTCTCCTTTCTCTCTTGTGGTCTGGCATACTTGCCTTTACACAGCCACCCTTCCACGGCTTCTTCCCCTAGTGTTGATCATCCTCTCCATCTCCTCCTGCAGACATGCCTCTGTTTTCCTGGCTAAGAATGGTTTCAAGGAAACCACAGACCTTCCTCCTCACAAGCACTCCCTAGGCCACAGGCTGACCCTGTTGGTGGCACGGAAGAGCACTAGAGCCTTCTATCCCTAAATCTACCACTTTGATTTAATGATTATTTTTAATCTAAGAACATCTGAGAACCTGAGGAGCAAGGTACTAGCTTGTTGAATATCCTTGACTATAAAAATATGATATCTAAGTCTCCCCTTTAGCAAAGGGAATTTCCATTTATAAAGGAAGTTTCCTTTTGTAAAGATATCTCCATATTCCCAATACCACTCATTGCCTGAGTCTTACTGGCACGAAATGTTGATGCTTAGTTACTACACATTCCTGTCTCCTTCCTATAACTTACCTTCCTTCCCAGAAGCCCCGAGCTTCCTTTGTGTAGCCTATGATGGAATAAAAAGTTCAAATATTTGCTACCTCTTCTAGCTTCATTTCTTTCTTTGCCTTTCCTTCTTTCTCTCTTTTTTCCTTCCTTAAACTTTTTCAGACAAGGTTTCCTCATGTATCCAAGGCTAGTCTCAGGCTCACTATGTAGCAGATGATGACCTTGAATTCCTGATCTTCCTGTCTTTACTACTTAAGATCTGGGATTACAGGTGTGCACTACAGTCTTCAGCTTATGTAGTGCTAGACATGGTGGAACCTAGGGCTATGAAGCCCTAGGAAACACTCTACCACCTGAGCCACATTCTCAGCCTCTGAAATCTTCCTTCTTGCCTGGTTCCTGTGCTCATTTGCTTGTATACATGATTAAACTGGTATTTCTGTCATGAATCTATCTTTTATCAGTTTGATTGTTGGATCCTAGCCATTGAAACAGAGGGTAGAAGGAAGAAGATTTGTCCTCCCCTGCAGTGACCATGACAATTCATTTTGAATTGACATCTTTGAAGATCTCAAGCTTAGTTGTATACTATCAATATTTTATCTCTGGTCTTCTTCCCAAAATGTTACTTCAATTGTATGTAACCTAGACTCCCATCCTGCAGCTCAGTGGATGTTTCCATAAGGACCTGAGGTGTTCCTGCTGTCTCCAGCCCTTGTATACGTTATCTGCACTTCAGGTGGGCTCAAGTCGAAGATGACTTAGCAGAAACTCCAGCCCCAACCAGGTTTTGTCACAGATACACTGCTTCCACCCTATCAGGCTCCATTTTCAAGAAGGTGACAAGAGTGACCATATTCATCAGCTTTATTTCTCTGTTTAAAGCAGGTCTCTTTATTCCTGCTTTGTAAGAAGAGTTTTGGAAATGCAAAGTCAGTGAAGTCAGAATGGCTCACCTCACTACTTATGATACTATAAAAATTATTCAGTAGAAACTTACTTCAGAGTTTTTTAATTATTTTTTTACTTATGGGTGTCTGTGTATGAGTATGTGCATGCAGGTGCCCTTAGAGGCCAAAAGAGGGCGTCAGTTCTTCTGGAGCTGGAGTTACAGGCAGTGTGAGTTGCCTGTTGGGGGTGCTAAGAACCAAACTCTGTTGTTCTGCAAGAACAGAAACTGCTCTTAATTACTGGGCTTTCTCTCTAGACCTTGTACTTCTGATTTTGAATTTAGGTCTTTAGATGGGCTGATGAATATGGTCCTTTTCTCTCTTGATGTGAGGCTGCCACAGGCAGCCCAGAGATACTGTGGGAAAATGGAAGGATATGCTCTACAGTGTCCTGTGTGGCTGATTTCAGATGGTCGAAAGTGAGGTATATCCAGTGCAGTTTCCACTTAACTCTATTTTCTGCTGACCATGGGTTTATCCCATTATGAGTGGAGGGGCATCTGTACTAGGAGATGATATAAAATGTGGTGATTCTGCTAAGGCAAGAGAAATCCTGACTGAGTTGTAGCAAGAAAACAGCTTGTTTAACACCAGCAGAGGCAGAAGGTTTTGTCTCATCGGAACTCTACTTATTCAATGCTTGAACAGCTCTTGGCGCAGCAGGACCGGAGGAGCCTCTGTGTACAAGAGGCAGTCGTGGTGGATGTTAAACTGGCATTCATTTATTGGAATCCATTTTGGGTACTTTCCTTATTTCTCCCCTGGGAAGGCGTTGTTGGTGGCATCTTTGAGCTAGACGCAGTCGTATTTCAGACACTTACATCTCTTGCTTAGTGGGAAGATCAGCCAGACTTGAAAATAAAGTTGGTATTCCTGTCATCAGCTCTGACAAAGCTAGTCTTCCCCCCCAAAAAAGAGTTTTGTTTTGAGACTCGAGGCAAAAGTCACGTGTGTTTGATTCACATTTCAAAGGGCTGAAGTGCAGGCACAGGATGTGTACATCAGTCACTGGAAGACTATTGCAGTCAACAAATTAATACAGCCCACAGCTCCCTCCTCTCCGTTTTGTTCCTCTTCTCGTGCATGCTATTGATTGATATACCTCAGGGAAGAGATTCTTCTGACTCAGACACTAAGCAAGTTCCTAAAGAAAATATCAGCTTTAAAAGGGAATAGACGAAAGAGCAGGAACAGCAAAAAATCGCTAATCTTTCATTTCTAAGAGCTACTGAACATCTGGAGAGCATGCAGGCGCCTTTAACCCCCAGAGTGCAGAAACAAATGAGCACCAAAGGGCAGCCCATGCCAACGAAGTGCCATCAATTTGAATTCAATGGAACGGCCCCACAGTGAACATCTCCAGACCCTCTGGGAATCCCTCTATACCTTACACCACCTTAGGACACAGGAAGCCTAGCCAGATGGGAAGGAAGCACTTTGGAGGTTGATGAGAGAGGAAGATTATCTTTGGTGAGACACTGGTTTTATTTCTTTCTCTCAGTTGGTAAAGCTCCCGCTGTTCAAACATGAGGAACCCCCAGGAGTCATGCAAAAACATCAGGCATGGTGGCCCAAGCTCCTAGCCCCAGTGTTAAGGAGATGGAGACAGGCAGATCCATGGAACTTACTGCCCAGAAGCTGAGCTCTAGCTAGGTAGAGAAAGAGACTATGCTTCGAAAATTAAGGTGGCAAGTGATAGAAGAAGGCATCGAATATTGACCTCTGACCTCCACCTACTTGCACACATGTCCACGTGCATACACACAAACATAAAATATGTGGTATGATCAAAATGAAAAGGAATCGGGAAATGTATAGCAAAATTTTATTTCAAATTGTCCGTGGAGTGAAGATTGAAATTTGTGTCTGTATCTTACCTGGCATCAGTAGCACCTCAAACCCAACAGAAAGGAAGCAACATGGGTCAGAAATGAGTAGGGAGGTGTGCACATTTGGAGGGAGAGTTGACACTGAAATTGTTCTGTCAGTTGGCCATGGGTCAGGTGATCTGAAGAGCTTTTAACTCCGTGTAACATGGAAACACAGATTATAACGTGTCTTCTCTTATCCTTTTTTCAGGGGTCTCAGAAATAATGTAAGCATGCTGGGGAGTTGCTTTGTATAGAAGCCTGGAAGAAGCGATCGGTGCTAGAATTAATGGTGTCCTGAGCAGTTATAGCAGGGACTCCAAGTACAGGAATAGGAGAATATTCCTAACATGCCCTTTCCTTCCATCCAGAGAAGATTTTCCCAGTCTTCCCTAAAGCAGAGATTGCTTGCTGGCAGCTGAGGGCCTAGATCTGGCCAAGAGACAGCACTTGTTTTCACATAGGAGGTTTAAAACAGGGGTTTCCTTGATGTGGTTGCCAACATTGACAAAATTAGCCAGATTTTTAAAATTTCTCTTAAAACTGGAAAAATTCGGCAATGATGGTACCCTCAGACAGCTGGAGAGAAGACTAGGTGTAACCCAGAGACTTGGCTCCCTCCTGGATGCTCTACTTTTCTAAGTTTGTTTAGACATTTGGTTTGTCTATAGCAAGCCACTGAAGGCATTTTTTTCCCAGAAACTTTGAGTAGAATATTGTATTAGTTGTATGTGTATGTGTGTGTGTGTGTGTGTGTTTGAGTGTGTGTGTTTCTATTACTGTAACAAATTTCCTGACACAGGCTGACAATGAAAAAAAGAAGATTTATCTGCTTGAAACAGTAAAATTTCTGCATTGAGAATTTTGATGAGAGAGACTGAGAAAAAAAATGAAAAACATGTTTGGCAAAATGCATGAGCTCTGGTGGGGTGGGGGGCAGGGAAAAAGGAGCATGTCTAAAATGAACTGAAAAAAAAAAAAAATTTTGTATGAAATGCACAGAGCTTCAATAACAAACATTGACTAAAAAAAAGGTTAGTGGCTAAAACGGAACATGAAATTAAATTGCCCAAATCATGCAGTGCAAAAAAAAAAGAAAAAAAAAAAAAGAAAAGAAAAAAGAGAAAAGCAAAAAAGAAGATTTATTTGTGCCTCCTGCCAGGGCAGCACATTATGACATTACAACGTCAAGACTGTCAGAGTAAGAGCTTACCTCATGAACCAGCAAGCAAAGCAAAGAGGAAAAGAAAAAAAGGAGAGAGAGAGAGAGAGAGAGAGAGAGAGAGAGAGAGAGAGAGAGAGAGATTTATGAAATAATGGAAGCTGGGAGATCTAGCCCTGGGAGAGACAATGGTATTCTTCCAAGGAGTATTCCATTGAAGGCTTGAGACCCAAAAAGGCCAAAGTTAAAAAAATGTAAATTCTTTTCAAGTCTTAAGGAAGGTGAAGCTGGTGTCCCAGATCAAAGAGAGTCAGACAGAGGAAGACACACACTTTCTTATTCTATTCAAATTTGTTCTAATCAAATCTCTGATGGATTAGGCAGGGTCTGTCCACACTGAGGAAAGCAATCCACTTTACTTAGGTTATCAATTCTCTTATTATTCTAGTGCAGAAACACTCTCACAGAGACACCAGAAGAATAACTAGCTAACCAAATATCTGGGCACCTTATAGTGCCCAAATTGCAAGTTTTGAAAGATAAAAGTTGAGAAAGTCACACATCGGCAACATGCAAGTGTACAGCTGTATGGCCTCTGGAAACAACCAGAGAGTGTTATCAAGGCCACTAAACTAATAAAGCAAGTACGGGTCTGCTTTGAGTTCAAACAAGACTCTCCACGCCGCGCAGCAACTAGCTAGCAAGCCTCCCGGCTGCCTTTGGAAAAATACTTGTGCAGCCAGAGGTGGCAGCCATATGCCTGTTATATCCCAAATCTAATTGGGCATTAGCTCTCTCCTTGGAGGGAATAACCGCATGGCTCTGATGCCACAAGCTTACATCGCTCTACAGGTTAGGAGAATGTTATAAGCCACAGTAAGACCGTCTCTGTCATATTTAACAGGGGGAAAATTTTGTAATTCGATGGACTAACATATGTTTTTGGTGTTGTGTTTGTTATGCATTTGCTCACTCAGCATGCTGTCCTGCTTTCCAAGTAGAAAAATATGTGTCTATGCGCAAAAGTAAACTCTTACCCGCATAGGACTATTTAGTGGCTGTTTTAAAGATACCCTATATAGTGCTAATTGCTCTGCTTGCTCGCATTAAGTCAGGAGCAGGTCGAAAGGTTTTTTTCCTGGACAGACTGTCAGCCATGAAAGGAAACAAGGCCAGAATTGACCAGAGTCGCAAGACAAACACTGCTCCAGAGAGGGTGGACTGTTTTGCTTCTCATTCACCTGTGCTCCTTTTCTAATCCTAGGGAATAATCTGCGGGAGAGGGGGCGAGGTAGAATGACAACAGGACCTGTGCGATTGGGGTGAAAGTGGTGAATAATAACAGCACATGAGTTCTGGGACAATCATTTGATCAACTTGATTGAAGCACCACACACCCACGACCCATTCCCGTCCCGTCCCCTACCCACACCACCACTGGCGATGGTGGTTGCTGTGGGGGTTTGGGCACATCAGCCTGCAGATTTGGTTTTTTTCCACTTCCGCATGGTATGCTTATGTACTGCATTGATCTCGGTTTCGGATTATTCAGCTCTATAGCTAATAAAATGAAAAAAAAAAAAACAGAAGAAGATGCAGGCAGTTATGGCAGGAATGCATGATCATGATCTGGGTATGGGTGGGGTGTGGGGAAGGCAAAGGGAAATTGCTGCGTAAGTATCTGAATTGGAAAATAATGTTATTGTATTGCACAGAAGCATTCTACTATAAATGAATAAATGTTTTATTAAAAATAAGATAAATATTGACTCGATTGATATATTATTACTTCTCATATAACCAGCTTTTCGATTGAATCAGCTTGTATATGGGAAGATCTTAACCATGTGGAGATTTATCGTAGAAACTCTCGCTGAGCCGCACCCTGCATCCAGGCATGCTGTGCTGAAAGGACAGGGTCTATGCTGGTGTATAAGTGTGGAGGGCTTGTATTAGTTCAGCTTTTTTCTGTTGCTGTGCATAAAGGCAGTCTATGTTATTCTCAATGGAGACTTTAATAAAAGGGAGAGTTTGACTTTGAGCTCTTGCTTGTATCTGGCGGTTTCGCCAGGAATTTAGGGCTCCGTCAGTAGTGGGGCAGGGATGGGTGTGGCGTGGCTTCGGATCTGGGAGCAGCCAGGTGTCCGCCCGAGGTTCACCCATTCTTGGCATTAAGGCAGGCTAACGAGATTATTACATGTAGTATGCAGACTGGTCATTATTCTGGTAGATTCCGCCGCCGTCCTCTGAGGCCTTGTTAAATCTCAACCTAAGTCCTTGGCCTCCCCAGCTGTGAAGACTGTTTTCCATCACTGGGGTCCACGATCCTCTAACCAGGACCTCCAGATATAGACCAGGCTGGGCCATCCGCAACTGGAACAGAATGTCTGAAATATCTTAGAGCTATGGGGGACGACTTCATCTTGCCTAATGACCCGACGGGCATCACGGGCCCTGCAGGGCAAGAGATTCTATATAGATAGGCAGAGCTCAGAACAAGAAACAACTGATTAATATCTTTCTCTAGCATTTCTCGTAGGTATACGTTGTTTCCATGGTCATCGATTCTAGCCACGAATCAGTCCAGAAAGGTCCTAGATGTGTTACTCGTCTGAGATGTGAAAGTTAGGTTGTCAAGACCCATCAAGTTCTGGCAATAGCCTTGGTGCCTTGCTTTACTACAGTGGATGGCCCGTGGCTCAATTATTCCCTGGTTGGCTGCAGCGATCTGGGGTCCCAGATTCCTATGAGGCTGTATGTCTTAATCTTACTTCTAGGGGCCTTTCCACACTAGGCCAGCCCTCGTGGGTGACACCAGACCATTATTATTGTTACCAGTTGGGTGAATGGCTTAGTGAGTTAATCAGGGATCGATTGACGAAGGGAGTAGTGAAGGAACTCAAAGAGAGCCCAGGTCTTTGCATAAAAACCCTAGCTGGAACTTTCAGACAAAATAATCTTCTAATGTCTTGTTAAAAATTGATGGATCCTATCTATGCTATTCTATCCATCGTATCGTCTATGCTGATTTTATCCTATCTGACCGCTGCATGCTAATCTAATGTGCGTGTGTGTGTGAGTGAGAGTGTGTATATATATATATATATATATATATATATATATGTGTGTGTGTGTGTGTGTGTGTGCTTGTGTGTGTGTGTGTGTGTGTGTTTGTGTGCTGTTGTGCACAGAAGTCAGAAGAGTGAGTCAGATACCTTAGAGCTGGAATTACAGGCAGTTGTAGATGCTGGTTTTTTATGTGGGTGCTGAGAGCCAAACTCCAGACCTGTACTTGCCTAATCTAATCCTTTAAAGATAGTGAAAACAATTTCAACTCAAAGGCAGACTTATGGGAACAGATAGCAACTCCACTTCTCTACCAACTGTGAATGAGTTCAGAGTGGATAAGTCAATTAAAATAGCTCTTTTTTTAGCAAAGCCTCAGAAAGTAACAGCCACACCCAAAATACCATACCACCTATCTTATGACACATTAGATTAATAACACATAGCAGTTAGTTCTGTATTTGGGGCTATTGTTTAAATATAACCATAGACATTATTTTCCTTCTTATAAAAATCATTGATGATAAAGGGCCCCTTGGTGGCTGAATTCCCTCAGCATTGTTCTGTCGGTCAAGGCAGATCTGGAAATCGCACCCCCTTTTCTTCTGCTTGATGCTGTTGCCTGCCCACACCACTCCTGGGCTGTGGATGGCTTTGTAAGACTCAACGAATCAAAGGGCTATTCCATGTCTCTCAATGAGAACTCCCTCTCCTGAGCACTGGCCTACCCCTGCCCTTCAAAAGGAAACACCAACCTGTCCAGTGGGCATGAGTGCTCATGATTTAACTGGTGCCAAGTGCTCAGCGTTCCACTGGGAGCAGAGTTCTCTGCCTCGTAGCATTCCTGGCCATCTGGGCTGGGAGATGGAGACTACCTTGCAGTGGAATAACCTTGGCCAGTTCTTTTGCAACTTCTGTTTCAGGAATTGCCTTGCCCAACACTGTGGCATGTCACACCAGAGCACGGATGCTGTGTGACCTGGAGAGGCACTGTGTATTCTCTTGCTTCCAATATCACCTTCCTCTCCCTTCTCCCTCATGTGCCTAACATTCTATCTCAGAAAGTGACAGGAACATTTGCTTCTTTTCCAGGAGGCAAGCTGAGCTGAATACTTGCACACACAGACAGACAAACAGGCACACACATAGACACACACCCACGAATACACAGACACACATACAGACACATACAGACACACACAGGTTCACACAGACACACACAGAGACACATACAGACACAAAGACACACATACAGACATGCACACAGAAGCACACACGTACAGACACACATGCAGAGGTGCATATGAATACACAGACACACAGATACAGACACACACATAGATATACATCCACACAGGCACACATATACACATATACATGAATACACACACACACACACACACACACACACACACGCGCGTGCACACAGACTGTCCTCCAACTCATGTTCCCTGCAGAGAGCAAGGGGCGGTCAGTCAAGGGAGAGAGTATTTGATGAAGTCTGAAAGAAGAAAGTGCTCTGAAGTGCATTCACTGAGCCCAGAACTTTAATGGCACATATCTTCAGCTGCCAATTTTTTTTGTCTTCATGAGAAATTGTTTTCATTTATATGCATGGCCAATATCATTAACCATGGGCAGCTACCTGCTACCTCCAAGAATTAATTACATGTTACAGGAACCATCCTGCAACATGTTGTCTTTTAAAAGAATATTTTTTTGGGTCTTTTTGAGACAGGATCTCCCTGTAGCCCCAGCTGTCCTGGAATTCACACTGTAGACCAGGCTGGCCTTGAACTCACAAAGATCCGCCTGCCTCTGCCTTCCAAGTGCTAGGATTAAAGGTGCGCGCCACCGTGCCAGGTTGTTAAAAGAATATTTTATGTATTTATTTTTTATTTCATGTGTATGAGTATATTGCCTTCATAATGCAGCCAAATTCTCCAATGCCTGTGAAGCTCAGAAGAGGGCATCGGATCTCCTGGAAATGGAGTTATGGACAGTTAATAGCCTCCATGTGGGTGCTGGGAACCAAACTAGGGTCCTCTGCAAGAGCAGCTGGTGCTCTTAACTGCTGAGCCATCTCTCCAGTCCCATGTCTTTCATTATTTACCTGAAAATTTTGTCTCTTAATGGCCTTTCCAGTTGCATAGAACTTTAAGGATTAATAAAACCAAAAGTGTGTGTGTGTGTGTGTGTGTGTGTGTGTGAATATTGGCTTTATCTTTCCTACTTCCAGCCCAGTCTAAGGTACTGAATTTATACAATAGTCTCCTAGCTTGTCTTCTCATTTTGACTCCCTCTCTTTCCATCTGCTCTCCATGGAGCTTTGCATCTTAAATTGTATCTCTCCCCTCAATTAAGGGAAACAAACACTGTGTACTCTCCAGCAGGCAATGTTACAAACTCTATTCTATCTTCCAATGGATCTCATGTTTTTTGTTGTTATTGTTTGTTTTGTTTTGTTTTTGGTCTTTTCCAGACAGGGTCTCCCTGTAGCCCCAGCTGGCCTAGAACTCACTCTGTAGACCAGGCTGGCCTTGAACTCACAAAGATCCGCCTGCCTCTGCCTCCCGAGTGCTAGGATTAAAGGCGTGTGCCAGCACGCCCGGCTGGATCTCATGTTTTAATGACCCCATAGTTTACAGGGGAAGGCTTTAGGTCTTGAAATGATTGAGACAAGGTTAAGGTTGATTTGACCTCTATCTAAGGCCCCTGCGTGATCTTCCACTTCCTTCCTCAGCCCTCTTGTGCTCCACTGTATGTGCTGAGACCCCTTAGGCACAAGATGCTGGATCTTCCCTTCATCACCGGGTTCATTTCCATGTGCCGCATCTTTGCTCCCTTGCCCTTCCTCAGTAATGGCTTTCTCACCATTCTAAATATGTTTTCCCTCTGATATTCTTCCTTTTTTCCCCTCCTTTCTTTTATCTTTCATGACACTTACCAAAGAATGTGCTCTGTGATCCTAACACGACGTGGCTGGTGTCTTCTGTGTGGCTGGTGTCTTCTGTCCCCACTACACTGTTCGCCTTGGCAGGAATATGCTTTCCTTTTATATTTTACTGTATCACCTTTAAAGATGCATTGAATAAACGTTTGGAAAATAAATTAAGCATGGAATAAGAAGTGAAAAGGGCAGACAAACTAAAATTAGCTGTATAGTTATATCTTGGAAACATTTAGATTCTTAAAGAACTCTTCAATTTTTTTTTTTTTTTTTTTTTGGTCTTTTTGACATGGGGTCCCTCTATAGCCCCAGATGTCCTGGAACTCGCTATGTAAAATAGGCTGGCCTTGAACTCACAGAGATCCACCTGCCTCTGCCTCCAGGATCTGTGAAGGATCTGGGGTACTACGTACATGCAAGCTTACAAACCAGTATAAACAGTTTTATGGCTAAAGCAGAAGATGGGAGACTCCCAGATCAGAGACAGTGGACTCCTATTACTCACAGCACGGCCAGCAACATAAGCATCAATATATCTGCCTAAGTTTTCCTTTGATCTTAAGTGTCCTGGGAATGATGGATTGATCCAAAGGACAATGTTGCAGATGATCGCTGAGGTTAGAAACCTTGGTCTTTTATGATGGACAGTAGTAAGCATGTTGGCTGTGGTACTAAGGAAGATACCATCTTTATCTTCTGAGACTATTAGCCAAAATGCCTTTAATTCTGATTGGAGAAAATAGCTCTGTCTTCTAAGCATGGATGGTTACTTTACAAACACCCTTGAAATCAGTCTTGAAGAAAGATAATTAGTGCATCGCTCAGAAGATGTGCAGAACAATTAGTAAACCACGGGGAATTTTCCTCCAACAATATCAGCCCCAATGAATATTACCCAAGTACACTATACATACATGTGTGGTAATGTACATTTAATATATGCTAGTACCAAGTCAACCCCTAATGGGGCTTTTGGTAAATCTACTGTCTTAATTTTTGGTTAATTTTCCATGAATATGTAGTCCTTCTAATTAATCTGGTTGACAGAGGCTGAACAAAATCCCATTAGCTTGCTTCTTAGAAGATTTGATTAAGTCTCCTATCAGCAAGATAACTTTAAACAGCAGGGTGAGGGCAGCCTACAGTGCTGACCTCTACCATGGCCCCAGTGTCCTGGATCCCACCAGCTGAGCAAAACGTGGAATCATAAAGTATTTAGTTTAGAATGTTGGACAATTTTCTCCTCCAAACCCATCTTTCCACTTGACCTGACAAAGTAATTCAGAGCGTATTATCAAGTGCTTGGACTCGGCCTTGACTCAAGAGGAGGAAGCACAGTATAGTGTTCTCCTAAGAAATACTCCTGGCCTGTTTGTGAAGTCTGACTTCAAGACCCAAAGTGGTGTCATTGATTTCTTCAGCTAAAGTCAGGAACAAATTTTATGCTAGTTTTCTAATTGGATGACTCCCGTTGGAGAGAAAGCCGCCCTGGGGTGTGCATAAATAGCAAGGCTGCTAGCCTCCTAGGAAGCTTTCCCAAACAACCAAATATAGCCTTGCTTTGGCAAGAACTCACTGTCATCTCAGGGCTACATAATTTGCTAGTGATGTTTGCTTAAACATCTGACTCCAAGTCTCTTATGACCACCGCTGAGGTACAAGGTTCCACAGAATTTGTCTTAAATTTAGCTGTCTTCTGTCTTTTATTCCACACCAAATAGCTCTAACAAGGCAGGCGGAGCAGCTTGCCCCTCTAACACCACTTCATGTTTTATTTGCCAGAATTTCTATTGCTATCACCATTTTTATTCCTGGTTTCCACATAAGAGGTGTAGCCCCAAGAGTATCTATAGTGCCCTCTGGAAAGGAAATGTGGATTACAATCAATATTTTAAGGCTGGAGAGATGGCTCAGTGGTTAAGAGCACTCTTGTAGAGGACCTGGGTTCAATTCCCAGCACCCACTTGGCAGCTAAGAACCACCTTACCTCCATTTCCAAGGGAATCCAATATCCTCATCTGACTTCCACATCATGGCATGACACCGGGTGCACTCACACACGTGCAGGCATATAAAAGAAAAATAATAAGATATTAAAAAAACAATTGACATTTCCTCACATGTCCCCTAAGGTAGGACCTTGATCTCTTGGAGGGTACACACTGACAATGTTTCAATTTGGTTTCTCAGTTGGCCTTTAAAACTTAAGATTCCAATTCAGCTCCTACATCCATGGTTTGGCCTGAGAACAGTTAGTTCACCTGTTCCATTTTTCCTTGCTTCCAGACTGCAGGCAGTCACCCGCCCTGTTGAGAGACTGTGTAAAGTCACGGAGATGGTGGGGAAGACCTCCAGGGGCACTGCGGGGCTTTCGCATGGGAGGTGCAGAGCATGGGACAACCATTCCTGGCTCTCTTGCTCGGTTTATTGGAGCATCTGAGGAAGAAAGGCAGCTGCCTGAGTCAGCTAAATTTCCGGTCCTTCATTCAGTCTGAGAGTGACTCGAGGGTATTTCCTAAACAAGGGGTCAGCAAACAGTCATTGTATTTATATCCAAGTATCTATAGTGACTCTCTCTCCACCTCTGAGATGGTTATCCTGTTTAGAAAGGGTCTCTCATTGAACACGAAGCTGGGATGGCTGCCTGCAAGCTCCAGTGACCCTCCTGTCTCTGGCCTTCACGGGCTAGGACCATAGCCACATGCAGGGTGCCCAGCTCTTTAATATGAGTGCTGGGGATTTGAACTCATGTCCTTAGGCTTGCTTAGCAATTCCCCTCTTACCTACTGGATCATCACACCAGTCCCAACTGGGTTTTATTTTGTGTGTGTGTGTGTGTGTGTGTGTGTGTGTGTGTGTGTGTGTGTGATAAAAAAATTTATGGTGGCACACGCCTTTAATCCCAGCACTCGGGAGGCAGAGGCAGGCAGATCTCTGTGAGTTCAAGGCCAGCCTGTCTCAAAAAGACAAAAAAAAGTTTACCATTACACGCTTTAAAATGGTCCAGAAAGCAAAAAACCACAACACCTTAGCCTCGATGGTTACTATATGGTTACTATATGGTCCTCTTGCTGGGCCATAAGCATAGGACCTTTTGATAGGAGTCACAGATCTGGCAGACAGTAGGAGGTACTGCATGGAAAACACGGATCCCTCTCCCTTGTTCACAGTCTACCATGGTAGACACATTCCGGGTCTGGGAACGTGGTGTAGCAGTGATGGTGGCAATCTGGCCATTGCTGACCCCATCATAAGCTTGATTCCAGCAGGTCTCTTCAAAGCACAGGCTCTTCCTGTGCACATCCATGGGGGCAGCCCAGATGGTCTGACTCACAGCCATGATATGCTTCCACATTTCACGGCCCCAAAGCAGAGTGACTTTAATCTGCCAGTCTGTAGTTTTCCAAATGGCAGACCAAATAGTGAAGCCATTGGCAAGAGTCCAAGAGTTAGAAAAGTATACTAGGGTTCATCAAAGGGAGTATTGCCCAGAGCTAGGAGGATGGCTTCAAGTCCTACCCATGGAGCAAAACAACCACTCTGCATGGCTGGCAGAGAAGTTGAACAGCCACTGCATGCCCAGCTGAACCATCAGTGACACAGGCCCAGGCATTTGGGGAAAACTCAGAAACAAGAGCCGCCCTGAGCCATTGCAGAATGGGAGATAGCATTTTTCCCCAAGGCATGGCTACTACATTTTCATAGAAAGCTAAGATGCAGCTGGAGCTGGGCTGGCTTAAATATTTTTTTATGAAAGGGACATGTTGGGGACTTTCCACTTTGTTAGTCATTGAGTTGCAAATTGACATAAAAATATGATTATCGGTGTCACAAGGCCCCCATGGATCAAGTGCTCAGTTTGAGTAAGAACCCTGTAGCAAGCTCATAGATACTTTTCAGAGTGGATGCACCTGTTAATCACCCGAGGGAGGCGACAAGCCTACAATCCTAATGGGTATCTCTGAATAGAAGCAGCCTTGTCTTGCCAGAGGCTCCACAAGGCAAAGTTATCAGTTGCAGGGAATGGTAGTTCAAAGTGGGCATTCAGATTTGAGACTCCCCAAAGTACTATCAGTTCTCCTCATAATTTTTTTTTTCTGATTGAGAGACTCCCCTCTGCCAACTGTGGGCTGAGGATGTGCAAGTATTGAACACACCAGTCGCTACTGTACATTCAGAAGCAGAAGCAACACTAGTGGAGGAATCTGCCTGAAGAGCCCACCAGAGCTTCTGCTGTCCACTGTGAAGCTTATTCCAATTCCATCAGTTGAACTTGGAACATCCCTTCTCCCATGGGACCATGGGAGATGATAATGACTCAGGATCTGCTATTCTATGGTGTCACAACATCCTAACAGTTTTATTCCTTTTCTTCCTTGGTGTTCTGCAAGGATGCAGAGAGAGTTTTCTTTGATGTGTGTGTGTGCGCGCTCACGGGGAGGGGGTGGCACAGAAAGATTTTAGTACCCTCTGTAATCTTCTTTGTGGTGGTTTGAACAAGAATGTGCCCCATCGACTCCAAGTATTTGGACATTTTGTTTTGGGAGACTTTTGGAGCTGTTTTGGGAGACTTTTGGAGGCGTGACCTTGCTGGAGGAAGCTGTGTCTGTTTCCTGTGCCTGTTTGTAGATGTGAGTGTTCTGCCTTCTCCTCCTGCCACCGTGCCGTGCCTCTCCCACCATGATGGGCTCTAATCCCTCTAGAATTGTAAGCCTTCTATAAGTTGCTTTGGTCAGTGTTTCTATCATAGCAACAGAAAAGAAACCGATACAATCTTCCCTAAACAACTGAGGTCAGGTGAGGAGAGAGAGAGAGAGAGAGAGAGAGAGAGAGAGAGAGAGAGAGAGAGACCAAGGATATAGAGAGTTGACAGTGGGTGGCTTTATACTTCACATTTATTTTGAGCAGCTGTTTGCTTGCAGGCAACCAAAGTCTGTGGTGGGTTTGGTCCTCCTAAAGCTTTATATACTCGTTACTCTATTCATTTCAGGGTCAGGAACTCCTTGACTTGGCAGCCATGCCCATATCATCTTCTGGCAAGGGCCATGAGCTTGCTGCCTCCATGGTACTAGTTCTCCTCTCTTGAAGGAGAGAGTGAATAGCAACCAAGATTCTGTTCAGGGTTTCGTTCCTCAATCTTCTTCTCATCTTCCAGGTGTGTCTAGTCTGCTCCCTGGACTGCATGCAACCAGAGATAACTGTGAATATGGCCCAATGGAAACTCGGAAACTTACTTCAAACATTATGAGAGGGGATATGGAAACTGCTCATTCAGTAAAGAGTTTGCCAAGCAAGCTTGAGAACCTGAGTTTGATTCCTAGAATCCATGCAGAGAGCTTAGATTAGTGGTGCAAGTTTGTAGCCCTAGCACTGGGGAGGTAGCAATAGGGGATCCCTGGGGCTTCCTGGCCAGCCAGCCTGGCCAAATCAGTGAGTCCCAAGTCCTGTGTACAAAAATAAGTTAGATGGCTCCTGAGGAACCAGACCTCAAGTTGACCTCTAACCTACACACACACACACACACACACACACACACACAAACAAATAAATAAATGACATTTTGTGACTTGGTGGTAGGTTGGGCATGAACTTTATAGCTGACAATGCTGTGTCACAGCGTCAAAAGGTTGGGGGCATCCTGACAGAATCTAAATGTTCACTAACCTTTAGATTGCTTGGCGAGGTTCTTCTCCTTGTATCCCAAATACAGAATCCATGTCTCTGGCACATCCTTCTCATGATCAGTATACACTGTCAAGACTTAGAAGAGTAGAGATTTACTCGTATTTTCAAGCTCACGTTGCGGCCCATCAGAGTGTCCTGAGAGCTGACTGAACACACAAGTTCTTTCCTGTGTCAGAGATAAAGGATATCATTGATCACAGCATGGCAGCATAAACATATCAAACCAGGTCCCCTTGCTCCTGCACCTGTCAGGGATCAGGAGTCCAGTGGTGGGAAGCAGGGGCAGGTAGGACAGTGCAAAACGGGCCCGTGTACACAGTAGGTCGTATTTCAAGAAAAGGCTGTGGGGCTTTGGAGCCCACATGTTATAACAGATAGCAAGAGAGCCTACCATTTGCTCCAAATAGAGATAATACCCTTTGCTTCTAAATATGTTTGCATAATGAAATCTCCTAAACAGTTCAGGACAGAGGGCAGCTAGCATGAAGAAATGCAAGGGACCATGTTGAGTTATATGCTAACAGCACTTATTAACAGATAATGGAAAGAGACTGGTGAATGAATGAGCAACCCAGACCTGTGTTCAAATCCCAGCTACAGTTACACACACACCACATACACACACACACACACACACACACACACACACACATACACACACACACACACAGAGGCAATACACTTGTACACATAAAATAAAAATAAATAAAAATTTAAAAACGATTCATTATTATTTTTATGTGTGTACATGAACAAGTGTATACAGGCCAGAAGAAGGTATTGAATCCCTTGGAGCTGGAGTTACACAGGTGGTTGTCAGCTGCAGGACATGGGTGCTGGGGACCAAACCTGGGCCTCTGCATGAGCAGCAAGTTCTCTTAACTAGGAAGCCATCCCTCCAGTGCCCAGTTTAAAAATCTTAAAGTTTATTATTGGGTGAGCACACAGGCCACAATGTGTGTGTGTGTGTGTGTGTGTGTGTGTGTGTGTAGTTCAAGAGGACAACTGCAATAGTTGGAATAGTTGGTTCTCAGTCCCAGGAATTGAACTCAGGTTGCCAGACTTGCAAGGAAGCCCCGTTATTCACTGAGTTGTTTTCAATTTTACAAATAAGGATGAGAGATAGGATCAGTTCGGCTATTGTCAATACCACCCACCCAGCTAGGTCAGCACTGAAGCGAGCAGTCAAACTCATGTTTCCTGCATGAGACCCAAGGACAATACGAGCCTTGCTAGAGTGCTTATTAGGACTAAAAGAATTGTTAGGTACTTAATAAAGGACATTCTTCTTTCTTTTTCTACAGATGCTTAGTGAAAACTTTAAAAAAAATTTACTGGAATCTTCTTTCTTAAAAATAGTGATTATTACTTTACCAAGTCAAAGTGGAAAAACATGTTTCCCTTACAACAAATGTTGGGGCAGGCTGAACAGTGGGTACAGGGTGGTGACAGGAAATTGAACCCAGCCCTCTCCAGGTTGAGTTAGGAGAGCCACCCACATGGCGTGTGGACCCCCAGGTGTCTGTGAAAACTGCAGATTCTGGCTGGGAAATAGATCTGCCTTCATCAACTCCAGACGAGCCAGCCCACAGAGAGAGAACCCCAAACGAATCACCCGAGAGACATCGGGAGAAGAGACAATGGAGCCTCTAATGTGTAACAGCCTAGAACAAGCCGCTGTCTTTGAGCTCTTGTCCGGGCGTTGTAGCTGTGGGTAATCTGAGCTTCTGGCTATCGTCACATAACTGTCCCAGCGTGGGGCTCCACGCTATCTCTCCCCAAACAAGAAAAATATCTTGTGGTTTTAAAAGAGGCTTGTCTAAATATGTAATTTTCAAAGTGGATGCATTTAGGGAACGTAGACTAGCTGAAACTGAAACATGTTTAGTGGAGATATATTTATGTGCTGTTAATTCTCTCGGAGGCTAATTTATGCATCCCTATATAATGCTGGCATTCGGTAGATACTGACGTCACACTGCTTAACATCATTTCAAACAGACACTTGGGCAAGATAAATAAAATGACATTTGATAGATTTCATGAGCCAATTATTCATTCCCAAGGTATGTATTTTCTTTATAATGACATACTTTGGAGATAAATATGAAAGCTTTTGGTATAGAGTCAGTAATCTTTAAATTCTTATTGTGTTTACTTGGCAATATTCTCCACTGGCACAAATGATTGTATCACGTATGAGGGTCTTTGACTAAGTTGGAGTGAACCCTAAAAAGCGGCAAGGTACACTCTTCCCACAGTGCTCCCATTACAGGTTGTGGAAACACTTAGGTCCCAAGTACAGAGAAGGGGTAGACGATGCTCTTATCCTGAGAGAGCTACAGTCAGCCAGAGACAGAGGACCCAAGAGAGGTTGGGATTATATCATAGTTTGTGTCTGAAATGCCCCTAAATGCTCATGTGTTGTAGGCTTGGTCCTCAGAGTTCAGAGCAGCAGTGTTCCCAGGTGGGGCCTTTGGGAGGTGACCGGTGCGTGAGGTCTTCCACTTCAGGAATGTATTAATCCATCCATGGATTCATAACTCATTTGGCTATTGGGAATGAAACCTTTGATGTTTTGGTTGTAAGCTTTAGCTTTTATCAGCTTCACCATCATGTCTCCAGCCCTCAGTTGGCTCTTAGGAGGTAGGACCTAGTTGGAGAAAGCAGATCACTGGGGCCACATCCGTGAAGGGGCTGTGTTGCCTGCTCCTCTTCTGTTTCTCCCTCTACTTCCTGATCTTTGTGGTAAGAGTATTTCTGTTTTTTTCCCCAACATGTGCTCCCCAGTTGAGGTTGGACCTCACCACAGGCCCAGCAAGAGTGTGGTCACATTACCATGGACATCAAGTTGACTTTCTGGGGTATTTTGTCACAGTGCTGGAGAGCTGACTAGCACAGCTCAGATGGGAACTCTGTACTTACTCCTGCTCCTGGACCCTTTGACCACTTATTGCTCTGCCTGGATAGATCCCTTCTGGTCAGTCACTTCCTCAAGGATAAGGCTCACAATATATAGTCCCTCGTTTAGTTCTGGCACCTCCTTCCCTTTTCCATATACATTATTTTTGCTAAAGGCACACGCATCATTTTATGCCCCCGGCAATTTGCTCAGCTGTTCTGTCTCTGTGAAATGATTTATTCCCTGTATGCATCTTGATGATTCTTACATTGCTTTCAGAATTCAGCTTATGAAAGAATTGCTGAGGCCACAGTGGCAGTGAAGGAAAGGAGTCTTGGTGATGTGTTCTTAAATAAAAAGGAGAGTAGGAGAGGTGGTTTAGTTGGTTTGAGTGCTTGCTGAGCAAGCATAAGGACCCAAGTTCAAATTCCCAGCAGCTGTGTACACAGCCACATGTGTATGTAAATCCAGTGCTGAGTGGAGGGAAGAGACCAGAGAGGGTCATTGAGGCTAGCCAGCTGCCAGGGTAGATTCAGGTTCAGAGAGAGAGCCTGTCTCAAGGGAATAAGGTGGAGATTGGTAGAGCAGCACACTTGATTTTATGTCCTCTTCTGGCTTCCACATACATACCATGGGAACACATACCCTCACATATGTGTGGAAGTACCACATGCATGCCCATGGGAACACATACCCTCACACATGTGTGGAAGTACCACATGCACACTTACACACAGAGACACACAAAAGAAAGAGAAAAAATGGATTCCTTGGCCAGAATAAACAGAAGAATGTTTCTGCACACTATCCAATGTAAGAGATTCTTCGAATCACCCAGCTCCTCGTCTTCTGTCTCTGATGACACCCATTTACATTCTGACCACATGGCTTCCCATAAATTTTGATTAGAAGTAGAGCAAATACTGGGAGGCTTATAATAAGCATCTGATTCATATCTGGACACTATGCTGTGTGTCTCATGTGATTTATCAATCTCTATGGGCTTGCTTAATGTGCTTTCATCCTCTGGATGAATGCCTTATCTGGTCTGCCTGTCCATCTCTCCATCTCACGCTCTGCAGGCTTGATTCATGGGAGGGCGCCCTGAGCCATCTAGACACTCTCTGGGCATAAACATTCCTGACAATTAAATCCTGGTCCTTGGAGAATTCTGCTGCTCTGGGGTGGTTGGTCACAGTGAACAGTTGCCTTCATTATGGGCAAGCTGTCTGCAATGACTGTGGCGTGTTTCTTTCCTGATACAGCTACATCTACAGTACATATCTAATAAAGTATATATATATATATATATACACATATATATATATTATGTATATATAGCAAATAATAAAGTATATATTGTGTATATATACATTTTATATATAATGAAATAAAAATTTCTGCAGAAGGATGCCAATCTGCTCATTTTGGAATTGGTTAGAGGTTAGGCAAAAATTATAGAGTATTTTCCTGTTTTAATATTAATTAATTAGTTGTTTTTTGATATAGTGTCTCACCATATATCCCAGGCTGCCCTCCAACTTAAGATCTCCCTGTATCATTGGCCTCCTGAATGTTGGGATGATAGCTGTGTGCCAACATGCCTGTCTTCATGGAGTACCTTTTAAAGTTGAATTGCTAAATGGCTGATGTTAATGTTTGTCACAGGTTGCTGACATGTGTCCACATGTGATCCTGAACCAGTGATTTATAGATAATGCAAATCTCAAACTCAAGGTGACATATTTGCCTTTGTAGATTTCTACAGTTTTCACATGGAGTCTTATGAAGTCTGGAATAAACAAAGAACAATGAAAAGGGAGTAGCTTTTAGGAGGCAACTAGGCATGGAGCAGCTGGTTCTCCCCCACGATGTGGTCCATCCTGGAACTGTAAGCGAAATAAACCCCTTCCTCCTTATGCTGCTTTCTGTCAGGTTGTTTGTAAGACCAACAGAACTCAAAGTAGACTACTGTGACCTGGGAATCAGGACCTTCTCTACCTGGCAGCTAGTATAAAATGGATCACACCCTCCCCTATCTGAACCCTCCCTGCCTTATTTCATATACTCTGATATCTATCTATATCTATATCTATCTATCTATCTATCTATCTATCTATCTATCTATCTATCTATCTATCTCTATATATAATGTCAAATTTGTACACTCAAATGCCCTATGGTGTGGACCCATCCAATTCCTCAGCTAGGGTTGGAGCCTCCTATCTACTTCCCCATGTCTGTTTAGCAGAAAAATAGTATTAGTTTCTTCTCTATGGCCTATGACATGTCTAGCCACAGGTTCCTAGGGCCAATACCAGAGTCAGGTATGGGCTCCATCCTATAAAGTGGACCTTAAATCCAAGCAGATAGTGGTTGGTTACTCGCATAATATCCTCGCCGCTGTCACACTAGTGGGCATATCTTGCAGCCTTTCAAAACTTCATAGTGGGGGCTGGAGAGATGGCCTGGCGGTTGGGAGCGCCGACCGCTCTTACAGAGGACCCGGGTTCGATCCCCAGCACCCACATGGCGGCCGAGAGCCGTCTGGAACTCCAATTCCAGGAGAACTCCAGTTCCAGGGGAATCTGAGACCCTCTTCTGACCTCCGCGGCATTGCACGACACGGGTGCACAAACCTGCATGCAGACAGTACATTGATACACATACAGAAATAAAAAAAAAAAAAAAAATAAAAAAAAAAAAAAAAAAAAAAAAAAAAAAAAAAAAAAAAAAAAAAAAAAAAAAAAACTTAAAAAAAAAAAAAACTTCATAGTGAAGACTAACACACATTCTTACATACATATAATAAAACACATAGATAATTGAAAATATTCAGCATTTTATAATTCACGCAAAATTAACTTTGCAAAAAATGTGAAATTCAGTGACGTCCACTACAATCAGGACATAGTTCTGCACGTGAAATGTTTCCTCGCAAGCTCCCTGCTCAGTCACAACTTCCCTCACTCTAACATACCCTGAAAACCTTGATTTTTCTCTTGGGCCCTCTAGTCTTGTCTTTCCCAGAGTCACCTATAAATAGAAGCACATGGAGTATAACCCTGTAAATCTGGCTCCTTGTCCCGAGCACAGGGCCTTTGAACGAAGTTCGTGCATGTTGTTGTGTCATTGCATTCATCCCTGCCTAGCCTGGTGACGCCAGCATTCAGGAGGCTGAAGCAGGAGTGTCACAGACTCAAGGCCAGCCTGGGCTATATAGCAAGACCTTGGAACAAGCAAACAAACAGACAGGCATATGACTATATCCCTATTTGTTATTGAGAGATATTCCTTTGTTTGGTTGTACATAATTTATTCAGCCTGTCATTGCTCCTAGAGTTTGGCAGTTATGAAGTGTCCAAATTTCCCTGTGAACATATGTTTACATTTCTCTAGAGTATATACCAAGGTGTGGGATTGTTGGGTCTCATGATACATCTATTTTAACTTTATAAGAAACTGACAAACTTTTTTACATAGTGGCAGTATCATTTTTCATTCCACTACAAACGTATGAAGGTTTTATTATTTGAGAAATGCATACATGCATATAATATGTTTCAATGAAATCCACCCCCACTGCCTCCCTCCCAGTCCTTCTCCCATCCCACCACCACCACTCAGATGCCACACGTTCATGTGAGCTTTGTTTTTTTTTAAGCCAAGAGTCCACTCAGTGCTGCCTGTATGTGATTGGATATAGGACCACCTCCCAGAGCAGAGGGCGTGTTTGTCTAGGCCAGTTGTTATCATAGCTCACAAGATTCACAGCTGCTTAAGACTGATGATTACTTTAAAAATGTTTTTGTTGAAGTTTTGTGCATTTCATACAACATTTCTCAGTCCAATTTAGACTCATTCCCCTTTCCACGCCCCCCACCTCACCTGAGTTCATGCATTCTGTCATACATGACTTGTATCTTTTTCTGAGTCTTTTAAATTTTTTTGATGCAGAGATTTATTGTTTTGGGAAAAGTTTATTGTTTCAGTCAGTTCTTTGTCCCAATCCTTTTGTTTTTGTTGTTCCTTCCAATTTGTATTGCTCCAAAATATGCATATATATGTAGATATGTATATATATATATGTATATATATATATATATATATATATATGTCACATATATATCAAAATTAAGACATCTGGAAATAAACTATGTTAATTCCAAATCATATTTCAGTGTTCACATTTTTCCTTTTTAATTTTATATTACTCTAAAATATGCATGCATACCCTCTGCCCATTCACCAAAATCACAAAGTCTGAAAATAAGTGGTAGGTTAACTCTAGAGCCTGTTAAGGGATTAACATTAAAAGAGCACAGTTTCGGGCTGGAGAGATAGCCTAGCGGTTAAGAGCACCGACGCTCTTGCAGAGGACCCGGGTTCGATCCCCAGCACCCACATGGCGGCTGAGAACCGTCTGTAACTCCAATTCCAGGAGAACTCCAGTTCCAGGGGAATCCGAGACCCTCTTCTGACCTCCGCGGCATTGCACGACACGGGTGCACAGACCTGCATGCAGACAGTACATTCATACACATACAAAAATAAATAAATAAATAAATAATAAAAGAGCACAGTTTCTTTCAGATAAAAATAAATATAACATTAACATTGCTCAGTTTGCCTTACCACTAGGTACTTAGTGTTAGCATCCACAAATGAGGGACACCATTCATTGTTTGTTTTTCCGGGACTGTGTTACTTCACTTAGCATAATAGCCTTTAGTTCCATCCATTTACCTGCAAAGTTCATGATGACATCTTTCTTTACTGGTGATTACCTTTTTCCCTCTGGTAGCATGCATAGCAGTTTCCAGCACCATGAAAGCTAGCCATTAGCAATGATGCTTCCAGGTCAGTACCAACATGATTTCTCCATGTCCTATGACTCCAGCAAGTATGCAGTGCCTTCAGCAATGACGTCTTACCATCAAGCTCTGGAGGGTAAGAAAAGCAACAGCAATAATATGTAAATTGGGGGGGTCCTATGGGATTCCACTGGCCATGACTCCAGCAAGTATGCAGTGCCTTCAGCAATGACGTCTTACCATCAAGCTCTGGAGGGTAAGAAAAGCAACAGCAATAATATGTAAATTGGGGGGTCCTATGGGATTCCACTGGCCAATAACTCAAAATGATTGCCTATTCCTGGTACTGGGCTTTTATTTGCTGGTCTGTGTTGTCTAGTAGGGGAACTGTTCCCTTGTTGTGGGGTAACTCCAGTTAAATCATATATATATATATATTATGATTTATATATATATATAAATAATATATATTATATATGATTTTATAATATATAATATATATATAATATATATATATAATATATATAATTATTTTTAAAGCTTCCCTGGTAGTAGGTTTCCATATGGCATTTCCAAACGTCTTTTGTGCTAGTATCCTTCCCTGTACTCCTGCCTCTGCTCTGCCTTCCCACCCTCCACTCGGTTGAACCCTTGCTAATTTAACTTACTAGAACTTGCCTTTTGTCTGCTTTATTTAATCATCCTCAGGGGTGTGCAATGTCCCCTCACTCTGATTTCAGTTGGCATTTTTCTTAATGATTTCTGGTCGGTATTCCTGCTCTCAGCCACTATCATGAACCTTCTTTGATGCAGTGCCTGTTTATGCTCTGGTCCTCCCTGTGTGTATGTGGTGGTTGTGTTTCTTTTTGTTGTTGAGTTTGGAGAGTTTATTAAATATTCTGGACACAAGTTATTGGTAAGAATATTCACAACTTGTAGATAGCATTCCTGGTAGCCTGGCTTTTCATTCTCTTAACAAGTGTTTTTTACATTGCAACTGCTTTATGCTTGCTTAAATTTGTCTTTTATTTATTTATTTGTTATTTTTATTTTGTGTCTATCAGTGTATTGCCTGCATGTATCTAAGTACACCCATGTCATGCAGTGCCTGAGGAGGTCAAAAGAAAGAATCAGATCCCCTGAAACTGGAGTTATGGATGGCTGTTAGCTGCCATGTGGGTGCTGGGAACGGAAGCAAAGTCCTCTGCAAGAGCAGCCAGTGCTCTTCACCTCTGAGCCATCTCTCCAGCCCCTACTTTATTTACTTTATTAATTATTGGTGCCCAATCTAATGAGTATATTTTACTAAGATTTTCTTGTATATGTTCTTTCGGAAATTATTTTCTATTTAGGCATATGATATAGTTCTTTGTTTCAATTTTGAGGTACATCCGAGGTTCATTTTCCAGCACATGGATTCCAACTGTTTCAACATCATTTGTTGAAAATGCTGTTTTCTTCCATGAATTTTCTTTGCATGTTTGTAAAAAAATCAAGTGAGTGTGGTGGGGAGACAGTTCAGTCAGCAAAGTAGTTGGTGCACAAGTGTGAGGAGAAGTTTGGATCCTCCACCACCCACTTTCTAGAAGCCACGTGTGGAGGTGTTGCCTGTAACCCTAGTGCTGGGAAGGAAGAGACGGGAGGGCTCCTGAGCTCGCTGGCCAGCCATCTAGACAGCTAGTGAACTCCAGTTTGGTGAGAGAGCCTATCTCGAAAATTAAGGTAGAAAGTAATTGAGGAAGACATGCATACACACACACACATACGTGCACACATACACCCATACAACATACACATACATGCATACACACATACGTGCACACATACACCCATACAACATACACATGCATGCATACACACATACATGCACACATACACCCATACACACATACGTGCACACATACACCCATACAACATACACATACATATGTGCACACATACACCCATACAACATACACATACATGCATACACACATACATGTACACATATACCCATACAACATACACATACATACATACACACATATGTGCACACATACACCCATACACACATACGTGCACACATACATCCATACAACATACACATACACACATGCACACATATACACCACACACATATGTGCACCCATACACCCATACAACATACACATACATGCATACACACATATACACCACACACACATACGTGCACACATACACCCATACAACATACACATACATGCATACACACATATACATCACACACACACACACACACACACACACATACACACAACTGGCCAGAGGTGGAGATGTTCAGGAGTAGAGCATTTACCCAACATGTATGAGACCTTGAGTTCAACCCTCAGCACCAAGAGGAAGAAACAGAAAGCCTATCACTCTACCAATACCCCAGTGTCTTGATGACTGTTACATCGATAAGTGGACTTTGTTGTACTTGATAAAAATTGAACTATGTCATATAATTGTCAACTAGATCAATATTGTTGTCAGTTTCCCAAAAGTCTCTTTAATGCATGTTCCTATTCCTGCTTGCCACCCCAAACCCCTTTATAGAAACCATGAATTATGAATTCTACTACCAAGGTTTACACTTGTCTGTTTTTAACATTTACATAAATAGCATCATTGGATGTCTGTGAGATAGGACCGCACCAAGATTCATCCTTGTTATCACATGTAGTAATAATTTTTTGCATTGCTAAAAATAATGCCATTTTTAATAACACACCCTGACTTATATATACATTCTGTTTCAGTAAGTAATTTGCGGGACTGGAGAGAGGGCTCAGTGGTTAAGAGCACCAACTGCTCTTGCGGAGGACCTGGGATCGATTCCCAGCACCCACATGGAGGCTAAGAACTGTCTTTAACTCCAGTTCCAGGGGAATCCGACGCCCTCTTCCGACCTCTGCAGCATTGCACGATATGGGTGCAATAACCTACATGCAGACAGTACACTCATACACATAAAAAAAAGTTAAATAAATAAATAAATAAATAATTTGGGTAATTTCTAGCTTGGGACTATAGAACAAAATTTTACATTGTGGTGAATGTGTGCACACATTTCTGTTGAATTACCTAGGAGTGAAATTACTGTGACCTAAAATATGCTCATGCTTGGCTTTGGTAGATGCTGCCAGAGTTTTCCAAGGTGAGTGTGCCTGCATTCACTGTTAAGAGGGTGAGTGGGGGCTGCCATTGCTCCACCCCTTTGCACATGCGCCGTCTTCTCAGATTCCTTGTTTCTGTTCTTCTTTTTGTCATTCTGATGACAGGTTTGAGTGTCCTTGTGATTTAAATTTGTAGTTCATGCTGATTAATAAAATTGTACTGTCTGTGTCTCCATGCCGTTTGGATATTTTCTTTTGTGACATACTTTTTCTGATCTTTTGCTCATTAAGAACTTGGGAAACCTGTGTTTTTTTTTTTTTTTTTTTTTTTTTTTTTTTTTTTTTTTTTTTTTTTTTTTTTTTTTTTTATTTATCCTACCAAATACTGTACTTTGCACTCTATTAATATTCTCTTTACTAGGCAAAGGTTCTGTACTAATAAAGTCCAGTGCAGCAATTATTTCCTATGCAGTTGTTGTTTTCTGTGTGCAGATTAGGCAATCTTTGCTTACCTCTTATTCCTGGTTGGGCAGTTTTTCTCTGGTGTTATCTCTTAGTAACTTTATTGCTTTTTCTTTTGCACTTTAGGTCTGCCATCCATCTGGAATTGATTTTTGGGTTTGGTTTGAGGCATGGATCAAGGTTCATTTTATTCTTATATAGAAATTCAATGATTCTAGGACTGTGTATTGAATAGACCATTTCTTCCCCACTGAATCTAAGAGGGTAGGTGTCATAAATCATGTGACCATATAAGTGTGGTCTGTTTCTAGGCTTCCTATTCTATCCTTTGTTAATCCTTGTACCAAACACTATTTTGTCTTAGTGGCTGTAGCTGTGTAATGCAACGTGTTATGTGATAATGTAACTTTGTTCTTCAAAACTGATACCTTGAGATCTATACTCATTTTATTTCCATAGAAGTTGCTGGGATTTTTATTATAATTATATTGAAACTATAAAATGATTTAGGGGAATATTGAAATCATTTCAATACTGAGGTTTCTAATTCATGAACTTGTGTGTTCCTCTGTATTTTTAAATTTCTCTCGGGATTATTTTATATGTAGAGTTTTGTCCCCGCTTTATTAGACTTTCTCCACCTATTGGATAGTTTTCATATTATTATAAATGGCATTTAGGATGCACTTCTTTGTTACTAACATATGGAAATGTATTTTTGTGTATTGTTTTATAATAATCTTGCTAGCTTCACTTAATTTTAATAGTATTTTTAAAAAATCATGAATTAGTGCTGAACTTCTGAATTTATTGAAATAAACTTGCCATCCTTTACTTCTATAACATGGTAAATGTTAGTTTTTACTATACTTGATGAAGACAAACTACTCTTTTGAAATATCAACGGAATAATTTTTCAAGTTTAAATTGAGACGTTTTGGGTTTACATTCACAAGCAATGTTTAATTTTTTCTCATATTTTCTTTACCAAAATTTGGTATAAATATAATGACCTCATACAATGAGTTGGGAGGCATTGCTCATTTATTTATTTATTTAATTTATTTATTATTTTTTTATTAATTTTATTTATTTCCGTATGTGTATGAATGTACTGTCTGCATGCAAGTTTGTGCACCTGTGTCATGCAATGCTGCGGAGGTCAGAAGAGGGCGTCGGATATCCCTGGAACTGGAGTTCTCCTGGAATTGGAGTTTCAGACAGCTATCGGCCACCATGTGGGTGCTGGGGATCAAACCCGGGTCCTCTGTAAGAGCGGTCGGCGCTCTTAACCGCTAGGCCATCTCTCCAGCCCCCTGCTCATTTATTTTTATTCTTTATAAGCTTTTATAGAAGATCAGTGGTAGGACTGGAGATGCAGTTTCATTTGTCCAGGCTATGTATAAGGCTTTGGATTCAATCTGAAGTACCAAATAAATGAACAAATAAATAAATAAATATTTAAAAGAAATTTTCTCAATTTTTGGAAGAAAGTACTGATGAAACATGAAACATCTGGATTCATTTTGTAGGAAGATACTTTTTCTTTAAAATCAGCACATCGTTTCTAGTCAGGAGAAAGCCAGAAAAATTTGAAAAGGAAAGAGTTAATGTGAAAGATTGTTGACTGCTTACAGGGTTTTGCTTATTAAGAAAGGAGAATATAAAACTATCGACCATCCCAGGGTTGAAGCAGAGAAGGCAAGGCAAGAACCACCTCAGGAGGGAAAAGACTCCTCCTTTGGTCTGGATGGAGACTTGGTTTGAAGAATCCACATGGCAGCCCATTGAATGCTTGAGAAATCTGTTGAATCTTCCAGGGTCCAACTTGACTAAAGTTGGCCAAGAATGGTGGTAAAGAATTATAGTCCAAGAATGGTAAATTGGAGGCTTCAGGCTAGAGGTCTCAAAGTTGGAAAAGCCTTATTGGTATGCCATCCAGGAACAGAGAAACGTGAGTTGTCTAGGAGCAGAAGATGAACGTTCTTCCATGTACTGCCCAGGCCATGTGCACCATAGAGGTGCAGCCTACCACAGTGAAAAAAGGCTGTTTTCCCCTCTAGTGTCCTTCCGACACCCCCTTCTGGCAAAGTATAACGTTGTACCAGTCTATAAAGCAGTAATGTTACAGGATCATAAGCAAAGTATAGAAGGCTATACATAAGACTGGCTAGGATCAAGAAAACAAATGATACCAAGTGCTGGAGAGGTTGTGGGGAAAGGGGAACACTCATCCACTGCTGGTGGGAATGTAAACTCGTGCAGCCACTATGGAAAGCAGTGTGGAGAACCCTTGGAAGACTTGGAATGAACTTGCCACCTGACCCAGCCATACCACTCCTAGGCATGTACCCTCAAGATCCACCCCACCACAGAGATACATGCACGGCCATGTTTATTTCAGCTCTGTTCACAATAGCAAGGAGCTGGAACCAACCCAAATGCCCCTCAACTGATGAGTGGATAGAGAAAATGTGGTACATCTACACAATGGAGTTCTATGCAGCAGTAAAAAAAGATGACATCATGAGCTTTGCAGGAAAATGGCTGGAGCTAGAGGACATCATGCTGAGGGAAGTAACACAGTCCCAGAAAAACAAATGAGGAATGGTATCCCTCATCTGTGGATGCTAGTGCCAATTACCTACTTGTAAGTATTTCTTGTACATGGCCCCTTGAGCTTTTGTGCAAAGCAGTTGGGAGTGATGCATATTGGAAACAACAACAACAGAAAGGACTGCATCAAAGAACTGACTGAAACAGTGAACTTTTGCTCAAAACAGTCAACTTCCACATGGAGAATATTGAGAAAGACTGAGAAAGAGATGAAAAGCATGTTTGGCAGAATGCATGAGCTCTGGTGGAGTGGGGGGATGGGGGGGACACAGGTCTAGATTTGATAATATATATATATATACATAAATAAATAAATTTTTAAAAAGAGGGCTATTTTACTGATGGGAGAGCTGCAATCACTAGACTCATCTTAAGGCAAATATAGAACTATTCAGGTGATCTATCTCTTATATAAACTTTGTTGTGTTTTTCATGGGATTTATTCTTTTAATCTAAATGTTCAAATTAGACATCTAAATTTGTTTATAATAATTTCTTTTACCTTTTAAAAATGTCTTCAGGATCTGGAACATATAACTCCCTTCTTGGTAAATGGTTCTAGGTATTTGCTGACTTCATTTATATTTCCAGAGATTTCTGCTGCTGCCTTGGGCTTCTCCTCTGTGTACTTCTTTTCCACTTCAATTTCTGTTTTCAGATTCATTTTTCTCCCACCAACCTTCTTTCTTTTGGCTTATTTTGCAATTCTGTCAGAAATTTTTGATGTGTAGGCACATGTTATGGTTTTCAACCTTTTTATTCTTTTTTAGCTTATGTATTTAAATGTGTATAGCTCCTGATAGCATACCTTTATTTGCAATAACATGTTTCTTTTTTTTTTTTCTTGGTCTTTTTGAGACAGGGTCTCCCTGTAGCCCCAGCTGTCCTGGAACTCACTCTGTGGACCAGGCTGGCCTTGAACTCACAAAGATCCACCTGCCTCTGCCTCTCAAGTGCTAGTATTAAAGGCATGCACCACCACGCCTGGCTAACATATTTCTATTTTAGCTGGGATAGTTTTCTCTGCCTTAGGTTTTTTTTTTCCTTCTGGTTATTTCTTTAAGCGCATTTTGTTTGAACATGCTTCTAATGTAGCCTTTATTAATTTTAATATGTTCATTCATTCATTCAGCATATTTTGATAATACCACCCCATTCCCTTTCTCCAATTCCTCCCAGCACCCCCCCCCAAACTTCATGTCTTCTTTTTATTTTTAAAACCCAATGGGTCCAGTTTCTGCTGGCTACATATGCATAGGTATAGGGCCCCACTGGAGCATGCTCACCCTACCAGGGTCCACACCTCTAATGAAAAACTGACTCTCTCTCTCCAAGCAGTCACCAGCTGTCAATAGCTTCTCAGCTAGGTGTGGGGGCTCATGTGCCCTCCCTGATATATGCTGGAATGTCGACTGGCTTGATATTGTATAGGTCTTTCTTGTTCAGGCAATCATAGCTGCTGTGAGCTCAAGAGTGAAATGCTCCTGTCATGATCAGAAGACACTATTTCACCCCAGTTCTTCCTGGCCTCTGGCTCTTAAAATCTTTCTGCCCCCTCTTAAGTGATGTTCCTTGAGCCTTAGGGGCAGGGAGTGTAATATAGATATCCCATTTATGACAGCACTCCACAAAAAGCCTTCATTTTTGAAAGTTATTTTCTCTGTGTGCATAATTCTAGGTTGGTATTTTCTTTTATTGTTCAAAGACCCTCATTCTATTCTCTTTTTCACTACATAGTTTCAATAGAAAAAACAGCCCTAATCCTATTGTGGCTTCCCTAAAGGCAGGTAACCTATTTTCTTTCTATATTATTTTTATTTTCTGTATATGAGTATACTGCCTGCATGTAGGTTGGTTCCCACAGAGGTCAGAAGAGGGTGTCAAATGCTCTGGAACTGGAGTAATAGATGGTTATTAGCTGCCATGTGGGTGCTGGGATTTGAACCCAGGTCCTCTACAAGAAAGAACAGCTAATGGTCTTAATTCCTGAGCCATGTCTCCAGTCCCTACTTTCTCTGTTTAAAAGATGTCCTTTTAATTCTTAGTGATTAGTTTTATTTATGTTTATTCTGTTTGCAAGTTGTATAGTTTCTTCAACTTATTTATAGATTTTGTTTCCTTTAGAAATTTCTCAGTATGTTTCTATTTTAGTATATTTACCTTTCTCCTTAACTTATAAAAACTATTTTCATCATGTGTCCTGCATCCTTTTAATACTTTGATATTGTGTTTTCTACTTTCCCTCTCTGAGGATATACAAAGCAGAATATTTTCTACTAATATATATTCTATGTCACTAATCTTTTCTTTTGCTGAATCTAATCAGTTGTTGAGTTCTGTATTTCAGTGAAATATCATTGAATTTTATGTTTTCTAATTGATTATTTGATAATTTTCCTTTCTCTTATTTGATTATATTACTCATAGATGTTTAAAAATTCATATTCAGAAATTCAAATATTCACCTTTGAGCTTATTTTCAGTTTGCTTTTTTTAAAAAAACTGTTGGCTTCGCTGATTCAATTATATACTCTGGTATGCTTGATAAAACTCACCTAAGACAGACATTATGTATGAAAAATTGTAGACGCTGTGGGTCTGTAGATGCTATAGATGCTGTAGATCTCCCCAGAGGGAAGATTTAATTTTTGCTCTGACAGGAAGACAGACCACAGGAAGATTATCTTGGTCCATTAGACTTGAGTTTCAGACTCAGTATAAGGGCTTGTCAAGCCTGGCCTATTTGAGGTCTGTCTTTATTCTTGGAACCTACCCCTCCAAGGATCTCAAGGGTAAGCCTTGTGTATTTATTAAAGATCCTCTTTCTTGGCAGACTATGAACTTCAATTTTTGTATTCCTAGTACCATGAGACTCCTGAAATGTCTGCTTCCATTTTCCGTTTCTTAGCAGCTGCTTTCTGCCTGTTTTCTTGGCAACTCGCCTCACATGTGCAGCTACAAGTTGGAAAGCACCTCAAGGAAACACTGCACACACAGTGCCCATTTCACATCTCTGCAGTTGGCTTTCCTGTCTGATCATGACTCCTCAAGTCTTAGAGAATTGGTAGCCCTGTGCACCAATTTTGGACCCCCCTCCAAGTGAGTCTGTTAAATGGCTGCCGATGTTTGTGCAGCATTTATGTTCCATGGAGTAAATTGGAAAAACACCCTGAGGGGAACAGATAGCAACTTCCACTGAGCTTGGTTTTATCTCTTTTCTTTCTGTGTTCTGGTCTTTCAGGGTCAAGGGACATTGGCAGGTACAATGGAAGTCCCAGGAACAATCTGTGTAAGTAGACTGCAAGAAGTCCTGGGGTGAGGACAAGAGTGGAAATTAGAAGAAAAATGTCTAGTGTCACAGAAGTTACAGACAGATGGAGCTATACAAGAGGTCCTTAGTGAACCCACAAAAATGTCCAATTGAGAGAAAGAATCAGCTTAAACATTTTTTTTTTCCCAAAGAGAAATAAACTATCTTGGGGCAGGCCAAGTTCAAGAAAGGGAAGGACATTCTTACTCCCTTTTCCATTCCATTCTCTGTGGTCCAACCTATTCTAGGTTGTTAGCAGGATGATAAGGATGAGGGTGGGAAACCAAGACAGGCAGGACCCAGTCTTCTCCTCCTGCTTTGAGGGCCGCCTGCTGTATGTTTGTGCTGAGAGTAAAGTGCAGTGCCTGGAATCCTGTACACTCTCAGTAAGTCACTAGGATTTACAACCTTTTAAAAAATTCAACTTGTAGCAGGGTGTGGTGGCACATGCTTTTAATCCCAGCTCTTCAGAGATAGAGGCAGGCAGATCTCTATAAGTTCAAGGCCAGCCTGGTCTACATAGCGAGCTCTGGGCCAGATGGGACTAAAGGGAGACCCTGCCTCAAAAAGACAAAACAAAACAAAACAAAACAATGTGTATATGTATGTATGTGTGATGTTCGTGTGGGTGTTTGTGTGCCATGGTGTGGGTGTGGAAGTCAGAGCGGAACTTTCAGGAGTTGGGTTTCAGGGGTTGGTTCTCATCAGCCCCGTCCTGAAGCAGGATCTCTTGTTTCCAACATGCTATGTACTCTTAGGTAGCTGGGCCTTTGAGCTTCTGGGTGATTCTTCTGCCTTCAGCTGCCATCTGTCTATGAGAGCACTGGTTTTATAGTTGCATATGGCCACATCTGACTATTTTATCTTTCTTATCTGTGATCGGCAATGAGACTCAGACCATCAGGCTTGCATAGTGAACACTTTTACCTGCTGAGCCATCTCACCAGCCCAGATTTTACAGGCTCATTTCTCCCCATGGGAGTTCTCAAATGAAGTGTGAAGGACAGACCTGGTCTGAAGTCTGGAATCCCTCCCTCTGGATTTTGGACTTTTCCATTCTGGGTTTATTAATCCTATCTCATTTCTGAACGTGAAATAAATATAGCACTAGAAAAAGGTGTTTGTGTCTCAGTGACAAATATATTTCATGTAGCTGCTAAACGGGAAATTCCAGACTCCCCCGTGGCCTTGCCTCTATTAGCCAGGTAGAAGCTTCTTTCCCCAAAGACAAGAGCTGATGAGTCTCCTATCCCCAGAGAGCCTCCCTGGCAGCTGGTCATTGGGAGTTCTAGCACAAACATACTCCCACCCACCTGGCTGCTGTACCGACCATGAACAACTTGGCTCTTCTTCCCAGAAGAGCAGTTTTGTGTGTGAGTCACTTTTGTCTCTTTGCTGTGGACTTCAGGTCCGAGGGGACCTTGAGGATCCATCCAAGACTGTACTGAGAATGCTTTCAACCCTCAGGAAACAATGAACAATACAAAACCATGCAAAAGCCACAACCTATCTCTGGTTACATGAGAACTTTGTAACTTTGGCCTGGTACCTAGATGAATGGAAACCCAGGGTCAGGGGCAAAGAAATACATGGATGCTCTGAGCAAAGAAAATGATCAAGGCATGTGTGGAAACATAGCATCCTGATGCTGGGATGAGGCAGTCATGATCCCTAGACCCAGGCCTCCATTCTGGAACTGCTGTAGGAGATTCTCCTAGCTTAAAGGCTGGGCCCCCTGCAAAGAGACATCCCGTGGAAAGGGAGTAGAGAGGCTCAGGAAGAGGACAGAAGTGGACTCATAGGAGACAGAACAGCATACACAGGCAATCATTATTTCCTATCTGTGCCCTTGGCTCCATCCCTGTGCCTTAGTGGGGGGTTCCAAAATTTTGCCTTGATGGATCTGCAGTATCATAAATTATTTAGAACCTTGTCTGGTTTTAGGTCAAAATCTCATAGGAAGCACACTGAATAAGAAATCTGTTCCTCCCCAAGTCAAATATGGAAACAGAGGTGTGTGTGTGTGTGTGTGTGTGTGTGTGTGTGTGTGTGTGTGGTGTGCTCACACGTGCACATGGGTATGATTGTATTTGGGTCAACCTCCAGTGTCAGTCTTGAGGTGCTATCCGTATTGTTTTTCTGACAGTCTTCCATGGGTCTAGAGCCCATCAAATAGTCTAGGCTGGCTGGCCTGCAAGCCCCAGGGACCCTCCTGTCTCTGGCTCCCCAGAAGTAGGATTATAAGTGTGCACTATTCACGCTTAAATTTTTATGTGAGTTCTGGAGATCAAACTCAGGTCCACAAGTTTATAAGGTGAGCATTCTGGTAAAAGAGTTTTATTTTCAAGGAATATTTTCTTGAATAGTGTATACGATGGAAAATGCCTTTCTTTTTCTATTTTAATTTTCAGACTCTACAAAACGTTATTGAATCTTGGGGCCCTTGGAAATAGCCAAAGACCCTACTGGTGTCTCCTTGAACATGGACTCACTAACATTTATCTGTCTAAGGCGAAAGGTATCCCTAATGATCCCAGCTGACATTTATTCAGAGCCTTTCATTCAGCAATCCCAAAGAACTCTACACTCTGATTTATGGACTGTCCATGAAGCGGAAGTGAAGGGTAACGACCACTGTGGTGACAATGGCCACGGATCACCCAGGCTTTGATATTTGATATGTCATGTTGTTTCTGGGGCGTTTCCAATTTCCTGAGCTTCCCGGTGATTAGAAAGGTAAGAGATTGCTCATTTATTTCATCCTGCATCTCGGCGGACGTGACTCTGATTGGAGCTCTGGGAGGGCTTCACTCTCGCTTCCCCTCACACAAATTTAGTAATGAAGAGAGCAGACATTTGAAATGCTGCTGCAAGCTCTCTTCTCTACTGGACATGGAGGCTTTTGTTCTGTTCCTTTGTTCATTTAATTAATATTGTGTGTGGGGGGGTATAGACGTGCACACCAGGGCTGTGCGCAGACTCAGAGGACAACATTTGGGTGTTGGTCCTTGCCTTTCACCTTGCTGGAGACGGTTTCTTTGTATGTGTGTAAGCCAGCCTAGGTGGCTGCTGAAGTTCTGGAGGTTCTCCTGCCTCTGCTTCCTGTCCCTCCATAAGCGTGCGCTGAGATTACAGGCATTTGTGCTACTGTGTCTGGTTTTTACATGAGCTCTGTAGATCCCACTGAGGCATCTCCCCAGATTCCCAGGTATCTTTTTATCCTATTCTCAATCACTTGAAGCTTTTGGGCCCTCTGCTCCATTGTGGAAAAGGAAGAAGCAGAAGCCAGGTCTATTGTCTATAAAGATAATGGCACGCACTCAGGCACAGAGAGCTCTGAAGTTTTCTAAGCCATGGGAAGTCCTCCCTGAAATTTGACCATCCATTCATGCTCTCTGTATTAGTCACTTTTCTGTTGCTGTGATAAAGCACCATGACCCATGGAACTTAGAGAAGGAAGAGGGTATTTGAGCTTACGGTTCCAGAGAGTCCATAATGGCAGGGGAGGCATGGTGGAAGAAAGTGCCCAGAGCACAAAGCCCAGTGATCGCAGGAAGCAGAGAGCCGACTGGAAATCTGGCCAGGCTAAGGACTCTCAAAGTCCGCCCCCAGTGATGAGTTTAAAGCCTCCTAAAACAGTGCCACCAACTGGGCAAAATATCCCAATGGTACCTATGGGGGCACTTACTCAAACCACTCCCATCTCTTGTCTGTCTCCGTCTCTGCCCTCTTGCACCTCTGTGCAGAATCTTTTGTATCCAAGCTCAGTACTTTAAACTCTATTCAGCGAGGATGACCTTAAAGTTCTTCATCTTCCTGCCTGCATCACTGGCTGCTGGGATTATAGGCATGTATCCCCACTCTCAATTTATGCGGTGTGGAGATCGAACCCAGGGCCTTGCACATGCCACATAAGCAGTCTACTGACTAAATGCAGCTCCAGATACCTTTCTCTTTTCTTTAAAAACAAAATCCTCCAAGAAAGCCAGAGCTACAAGGAGACCCTGTCTCAAAAAGACCAAAAACCAGAAAACCCCAAAGACAAACAAACAAACAAACAAAAACAAAAACAAAACACAAAAAATCCTACAGGGCATCAATCACCATGCAAGCAGATAAGAGAGAGCTGTTCTCTTCCTGTCCCTCACTGCCCCCTTCAGTGACCCCTGAGATCAAGACTGAAAAACTCGGGCTTCCCGGGAGCTGGGCTGTGATCTGTACTCAGGAGAACCAAAGTTCTTTCTAGGGGTCCCCACTGGATTTTGAGTAAATCATTCACCATCTTTGTTTCATCTCCCAAACAAAGTGACTATTCATCATTCATTTTTACAATGATGGCCTTTTTCCTTTAGGATTCAAGTGTGCTAGAACTATAGTGTTATAAAGGATACTTAGGTTCTAGACATTATTATAAATTCTCTCTTTTGTAACTTCATTTAATTCTTAGAAATCACCTATGGGGCAGCCAACCTTAGTACTTTTACTTTAATCAGGAAAACCTAAGGCACCGAGAGGTTATTCAAATTTCCACGACCACTCATCTTGCAAGTAGCCTGTGCCCAGTCAACACAAGGCAGTCTGACTTCAAAGCCCCTTGACCCGAGCTTGAGACAATGGTTTTCAAACTCTTGTGTATTAGAGTTGCTTAATAAATCAAATAAAAATTTTCAGGAGCCAGATTACACCATAGACCAATTACATTATTTTCCTTGGGGTGACATATTACTGACAATATTTCCTAAGATCCATTTGTGGGTTGAATTATGTCCTCCAAAAATGAAATAAATGAATACACTGTTGTGGATGCAACAAAACAGTGAGAAAAGGTGATGGGTTGTGGACTCTAAGGGATCAGCATGGTGTACCTGAGGAAGAGGGTTTGGGCACCAAGAGCAAGGTCTGGAAAGGGGTTAAGTCAGTGTTCTTCTAGGACTTGAATGCCCTAGTCAGAGACTTCCAAACTTCATCCTGTGAACAACAGGAAGTTCACAGAGGCTTGGACCAGGGAAGGAACCCCATTATTAGCTACAACATTATGTAGGGTCCTTTCCCTGTCTGACATGGAAATGTCTCATTTAATGTCCCCAATGACTTCATGAGACAAGTGCAATCATTACCCTGATTTAATTGATTTAGGAATGGAAACCAAAGCCATTTCAATTGCTGCCTAAATCCTTGCCTAGATGGCAAGGAAGAGACCCAGATTGAACTGGTTCTACTCTAAGATCAACTCACTTAACACTGAAGAATCCGGGAACATCATTGGTATCAAAGAAAAGTAGTTTCATTGGTCACGAGAGTCAGGTGGACAGTGGGCCATGGGAGGGAGGGATTGCTGATGGGAAATTCAGCCAGGAAATGACTTAAGAACCTGGCGAGATAGCTCTAGAGCAGGCACTTGGAAGGGTCCACTAATCAAGCATTGGGAGGTTTTGTGGTTTGAATGTGGAATGCCTCCCCTCCCCTCCAGGCTCATCTGTTTGGACACTTAGTCCCCAGCTAGTAGCCCTGATTGGAAAAGTTATGGAACCTTTATGAGGTGTGACCTCCCTGGATGAGGAGGATCACTGGGTTGGGACTTGATGTTTCATAGCCCAGCCCCACTTCCTGTTTGTTTGCTTCTGCTTCCTGATTGGACCAGCTGACTTTCTGCTCCTGCTGCTGTGCCTTCCCACTTTGATGGAATGTATCCTTTCAAACTGTAAGCCAGAATAAGATGTTCCTTTTGTAAATTGCTTCTTGTCAGATATTTTTGTCACAGCAATCAGAAAAGTAACTAATACTGAGGTATAAGGACAACTAAAGACAGATGAGTAACTGGGAGAAAAAAAATGGCTTTTTTATGGAGTCAGAGAATATAGGAAGAGGGGAAGATTGGGCGTGGGAAATGCAGAGGCATTGTTGGACTTTCAAAAGGAAATACAGTACTTATCCAAGTAGATGCTTGGCAAGAACATGGAGATGTGATTTAAGGTTAGTTGTGCTGCAAGAAAGATCAGTCTCTGCATCTAAGGCTGAGCATTCAGAATTAGACATTGAGTAGACAGGGTGTAAGTGTCAAGGGCTCTGAACTCGACTGTTTGTTAGTGATGTGTCCTTGCCCAATCCTCAACTTTGCCATCTGTGAAGGGGTTACTAATAGAACCTATTTCACAGTGTCATGTGGGAGATGAAATAGGGTGCATGGAGCACTTGGAATAAGGCAGATGCTTAAGAACCAGGTGTTCAAAAGAACACCTTTGTTTCTTGTGTCTAGGAAGTGCCCCCTTGACAGTGAAGCTCATCCTTCTCCTTTTCTTCCCCCTAAATCTGTGTCTTTTTTTTTTTCCCTTGAAAGTCAATTCTCTAGTGATAGTATCTACTTAGTAGTTCTTCTTTGCTTTCTTCTGGAGTTAGGGTGGATGGGATTTCCTCTGGGTCATAGCTACCTTACTTCATTGAGTTATGTTTCTTAGATCAAAGATGGGGCCAGGCCATGCAAGTCGCTCAGTGGCACTTGTTATCTTTGATGGTGCAATTCCCGGGTTCAGTCCTTCCTCTCCCTCCCAGTTACTTCTGAATAGCCCTGGACAATAGTGTGGGGGCATTCACTTCACCACCTCAAGTAGTACTCTCATTTAGAAACACCTAGAAATTGGCTGGAAAGATGGCCCAGTGTGTAAAGCACTTGCTGCATAAGCATGTGGACCAGAGTTTGAAACCCGAAAACCTGTGTAAATGTGGTGTGGGAGTCCTCTAGGGACTCCAGCTTCGGAAGATGGAGACAGGGGATTCCCCAGAGCGAGCTCAGATCAGTGAGGTCTGGGTTTGATTGAGAGACTTTGTCTCAATTAATGAAATGAAAAAGCAATCAACATCAATTCCAAGCCTCTATATGCACGCCCACCCTCATACGCGTGTACTCACACACATGCACGCATGCGCATGTGAAAATGGAAAAAGCAAAAAAACAAAAGAGGAGAAAGAAGAGGAGAAAGGAGAAGGAGAAGGAGAAACACTCTTAGACATAACCAGGGTGAGATTTAATGAAATCTATTCACTCTCCATGGTTCAGTGAAATTGGAACATGGAATTAGAGGTACTCAAAGCATAGACTTGAATACGGCTGCTCCTCGGAGGCAGCCAAGTGGAGACGGGTGATAAGAGAAGCTGAAGATTGGTTTCTGGTCTTTTAGTTTCAGAAGGCATCTGTGACAACGAGGAAGTGACTATGTGGAGGAAGTGACTCACTGTGATCAGTTCAGTTTCTCTGTGCTCAGAGAAAGGGGCTTTTTACTACAGAGAAAATAGAAGACTTGCTGTCACTGGTGACTTGGGAAAAGGTATTTACAAAACACTTTGGAAGATGATTGTGAATGTCCTTCCAGCAGCCTCAGCCCTGGAACTCTTCTGCAGGATATTCTTCCTCCTGCCCAACTTAAACACTGTCTTGACTTACCTTTCTTTCAAAACTCTGCTTTTATCAAGTGTCTCTCTCTCTCTCCAGCTAAAGATATTTTTGATGACTTCCCTTTACCTAGAAGTGTGGCTCAGTGGGGTGCACTCTTGTAATCTTAGTACTTGAAACCCATGAATTGGAGGCCAGCCTAGGATACACTGTGAACATTTGTCTCAACATCTCAGGGGCTGGGAGTACAACTTAGTGATGTCGGATGTCCTCGGGTTTGATCCCCAACATTGAAAAAAATGAGTCTCAATATTTTGTGTTTTTATGGTGGCCCTTGAAACCTACCCTCATCACATGATTTCCAACATAGCACATCAGAAGCCCCTGCTTCTTCGCAGTCCCACGTTCACGATGGACTTTGTATTTAGGTTATACACCAACATCCCTAGAGGAAGGGTCCATTTGCTGAGCAGTCATCCATTCTTAATTCTCTGTGCACTTTGCCCCTAGAACTGTCTTGCTCATCTGCCCTCCCAACCTCCTTCCTTCTCTGACTTACAACTTGCCTGCCCCCTATTCTACCTGCATCCTCAAGTTAAAACAGGTTATTTCCCAAAGATCGATACGAAAACTAATTAAACACATGTAATTGAAATGAGAGTGTGGTCTGTAATGTTAAACAGTGGGCTGAGAGCGAAGAGTGTGGCCTTTGATTTGTAGCATTCTTTAGCCTCTGGCTTGGAATTGAGCAGATCGTAAGAAATTCAGAGTTCCCAGAGCCCAGTCCACATCTCTGAGACAGTTGAGATCAGAGAGAAGAAAGTGTGGAGAATATCCAAATGACAGGAAGGAATGAGAAGAGGTACCTGACTATTTTTTTTTTTTTTACCTGACTATTTAACCCACGAGCAGGAAGCACCGGGGGAGAATCTGGCCCAGGAATTAAGTGTGCTGTACTGACTGCCTCTCTGAGTCATTGTATCCACCCGTCACCTGGAATTTACTAGACCTCTCTGATCTTCATTGAGTTGACTCATGTAAACCATGGTAAGTTTCTTGGACTCCTTGCTCCATGGTATTAATCAAACTTTGGTCTTGTCTCCTGTAATCAGTTCAATAGTTGCTCTCTGCTGGTGGATGACTCCTTGCCTTCATTAAATCTGAAGGTTTCAGCTTTTGTTCCCACACACCACTTCAATCAATACAGCAAGTGCAGCTGTCTCCTAAATGAGGCTGTCAAACCAAGAGCCCGACACCCAGTGCTTACTAAATACTTAATGATCTTCTTTGTGCCGCAGTGCCCAACACTGCCCTCCAGTCCAGGGTCTTCAATGTACTCTAAAAATACTGTTTTCTAAAACGTAGGTACTTACTGTTCTTTAATTTCCTTGCTTAACTTTTTAAGATACATCAACAAATTGCTTCTAGAAACACAAACTGGAATTCACAATGTGGCAGGGCTGGGGGCTGACTTGCAGCTCTGTGACCCCTTCTTGTCTCTCCAGGGGTACATTTCCTTGTAGGGTGTTAATTTAGTGCTGTTGACCAAATGTTTTGGTCTCTCCTCATTCTAGATCCATGGTGGGGTTGTTTCCCTGATTCCCTTGTTGACAGAGTCGGGCGATGAGTTCTAGTCAATGATCTGAAAGCAAAACATTGCATGTCACTGCTTTGCTGGGAAATTAATGTCAATGTGAAACCCTTCTCTGTTCAATTTTCCCTGTGATACTGTGTGATTCTGGGATCTCCAGAGAAGCAGAACCAATAGAGATATGGTGTGTGTGTGTGTGTGTGTGTGTGTGTGTGTGTACACTCATCTGTATGTGTGTATGGGGTTCCTTATGTTATTATAATATAAATTTATAATATAAATAGTAAAAACTAGGCTCCTGCACTATGGAGGCTGAGAGGCCCCTAGATGTCCAGTGACAAGGTGGAAAACCAAGAGCACCAGTTGTCTCAGTTCTAGCCTGAGTCATAGGCCAAAAGCCAGAGCAAGTTCCATATCAGAAGTCATCAGGCAGGAGAGAGAGAGAGAGAGAGAGAGAGAGAGAGAGAGAGAGAGAGAGAGACTCCTTTTATCAGACTATTGTTTAGCTTTTCAGCAGATTAGCTAATGCCCACCCACACTGGGGAGTACAGTATACTTTACTCAGTCCACCAATTTAAATAGTATGGATTTAGAAGCATTAAGGAAAGGTGTAACATGCATAACCAGTAGAATGCTTATATCTTGGCTACCCCTGGTTCAATCATGTGAACATGAATACAAATTTGGCTACAAAAATCCCACACCATTTGTCAACCTGACCCCCACATTATCTCCTTAAACCGTACATAAACTTCAAATAAAGAGGATAGCAAAGTCTGGTGTGATACCACCATTCTGTATTGGAATAAAAACACAGTAACCCTTTCCCCAGACGAGGGGTACATACATCCTGTAGACATTTCTCCACCATGTACTGTAAACTAAATAGTATGCTATAAGTAGCAAGACCCAAATGGCATGATATAAAGCCAAAACAACTTACACTACAGGAAGAGAGAGGGAAGAAAACAAAAGGATTTTCTTAATACACACAAACAGATTTACAACATAAGAAGAACAAATCCTCATGAAAATTACAATAGCTTCCATTTAGTTGGATGGTTGTATCTGAAGTGTATAACTGTCTTCTGTGACTCATTCTGCACTGTCTTTGCCTTCAACAAGCCTAGAAGCTGACTGCAGTATTATACCTGACAGAGTGACCCCAAATGCCATTCTCACAGGCTTTGGGTCATTAATAGTCCTGCCTGAGTTGTACTGAAATTTCCCATTGACTTTGGCTGCATGTCATGAAAATTCTTTTTTAAAAATATTTTTTATTAACATTTTGCTGTTTTCATACAACATATTTTGATGGTAACTAGATCCCCTCTCCTATTTTCACTTCTCCTTATTACCCCTAACCCAATTTAATGTACTCTATTATGTATATAACGGGGCCTACAGAATCTAAATGGTGTCCCTAGATGCCCTTCAGTGTGGGCCCATCCACTGGGGCCTGGTTAACCTACCAAGAGTCACATCATTTTTTTTTTCTCTTTGAGGAAAATTTATTATTGTCAAATAATTTAAAACTTGAAATATATAGTTGAACACTTTTTAATATAATGCTTTTATTGATGTTTTATGTATTTCAGACATCATTTCTCAGTTCAGTTCAGGCATATTCCCCTTTCCCTTCCCTGCACCCCACCCCAGATCATGCATTCTGCCATAACTCTCCTGCATCTTTCTCTCAGTCTTTTTTATGTTTAGGAATTCACATTTTCCTCCTTTAATTTTATATTACTTTAAAATATGAAGAGTCACATTTTTTTTTATGTGTATGAATGTACTGTCTGCATGTAGGTTTGTGCACCCGGGACGTGCAATGCCGCGGAGATCAGAAGAAGGTGTTGGATTCCCCTGGAACTGGAGTTAAAGATGGTTCTCAGCCATCGTGTGGGTGCTGGGGATCGAACCCAGGTCCTCTGCAAGAGCAGTTGGCACTCTTAACCGCTAGGCCGTCTCTCCAGCCCCAAAGAGTCACATCTTTTAAAGAGACTGACTCTCCCTCCCAGGAGCCGTCCCTTGCCAATAATTCCTCAGGTATGGTTAAGGTTTCTCACCCACTTCTCTATCTCCAGGCTGGAATTTTGTCTGATTTGAACTTGCGTGGCCCCTGTATATGTTGTCACCATTGAATCATATGAATAACTGACTACAAAACTCTTTTTCTTGTCTAGCTCTTAAAATCTTTCGGTCCCTTCTACCACAATGATCCCTGAGCCTTGGAGGCAGAAGTTGGATATAGCTGTCCTGTTCAGGATCAGCACTCTGCAGCCTCTTGTTCCCTGCACATTGGCTACTTGTAGTTTTCGGTGTCAGTCACCGCTTGCTGCATAAGCTTCTCTGGTGAAAACTGAGAGATTCTTTAATCTTTGGGTATAATAGTAAGTCATTAGGAGTCAGTTTACTACTATAACTATCTAGGAGAAGATGAGCATTAGGCTCTCCATTATGCCCTGTGACCTGTCTAGCCTCAGGTTCCTAAGCCTGATATCAGTGTCAGGCCTGGGCTCCATCCCATGAAGAAGACCTTAAATCTAATTAGAAACTGGTCGGATACTCGCATAATATTCATGCCACCATTGCCATGGTGGGCATATCTTGCCAGGCCAGTTTCTCCTGTACTTTGTAGGATTCACGGCTAAGGTTAAAGATTACATTTTCTTCTGGTAGCATGCACGGCACCTTCTGTCACCATGACAGCTACCCAGTAGTGATGAGGCTTTGAAGTCAGCACCAGCTTGATTTTTTCTTGCTTCTTCTACAGCTTGTATATGGAGTATCTTCAATCATAGGGTCTTATTGTGAAGTTCTGGTAAAGTTTTCCATTGCCCTTGACTGCAGGTCATGGCAATTTGTATGGGATATCTAAATGATCCCTTGTATTCCAGGCACACCCTTATTTACCTATCCTAAGCAGTCAGGGTCACTTATCACAACATAGTAACTCTTTGTCTTACCCATTGATTCTGAGGCAGGAGGAATTCAGAGTGGCCAGGTGGCAGTTTTAATGTATAATTCAGTGAAATATGTTTAATCTTCTCTTTAGGCGAACCTCTCTTTGGAAGCAAGATCTGTAAGCCAACAGAGCATCAAGTAATGTGAACAGGAAGCAAAACTTTTGTTAATGGGTCACTCTGAGTAAAAGTGAGTGATTCCAGTCCCCTGAATTCCTGGATACACACATCTTGCCTGTGGGAGAAATGGCACCATAAACTGGATAGTGATTCAGATCATATTCAGTCTTCTGGAGTACCTTGCCTTAGTCTCATGCAGCATTACCACTCAGCTGACACCATAAATAAGTCTTCAAGGAGCCATTTTACCATTCATTTAGACTAGATGCTTCATAGATGACAGAAGGTGTGATAAGGCCAATATGGCAGAGGACATGGCAAGCCAGTGACATGCTGGACCGTGGGATCATTGCTGCACTTCATTTGTTGGGAAGTGAGTTCTTTGATCAGAGTCTTGCTATGTGGAGCAGTGTGATGGTAGATATAAAACTGTGGGTAATAGTTGTTCATCAGAATCATTGTATGCAGGGAAGATAAATCTACATTCAGAATGTTCCACCAAGAACAAATGGTGGTAGTGATCCATTGAATCAACTAGAAGACTCATTAATCACACTGGGGAATATACTCCAGACTGGGGAACATATTCATGGCTCCATGTTTATCTCTGCTCTCAGCTAATAGAGCCTCAAGAGTGCCTTAGCCATCTCAGTGAGTATAAGTCCACATTGCTGAGTCTCTGTGTAACTTCCATTCCTGCCTCAACGGTTGCTTTGTTTGCAAGTCCACTGGGCGATGATGAAATTGGGGAAGGAGACTGACTGGAATCTACAGAATGGATCACCTTATCTACTTGATTATCAAAATCCTCCTCTGGGGCTGGAGAGATGGCTCAGTGGTTAAGAGCGCTGACTCCTCTTGCAGAGGACCCAGGTTCGATTCCTAGCACCCACATGGCAGCTAAGAACCATCTTTAAACTCTAGTTCCAGGGGAATCCAATGCCCTCTTCTGACCTCCACAGCATTGCACATGTCACAGGTGCATCTACTTACATGCAGACAGTACACTCATACACATAAAATAATAAATAAAAATTAAAAATTTAAAAAATATCCTCTGCTGAAGGTACCTTTAGAGAGCAAGCACATAAGTATTTGGACACAGCCCCCTCCCCCCCAGGTTCTGGTGCTGTTTGAGGAGGATCATGGAACCTTTAGAGGTGTGGCTATGCTGGAGGAAGCACGTCACTCAGGGCAGGCTTTGCGAGTTTCCAAGCCTTGCCGCTTTTCCGGTTTTGCTCTACTTCCTGTGCCTGCTTGAAGATGTGAGTGATCAGCTTTTGACTCGGGCCACCTCCTGCCAATGGTCCTCCCCCATCATTCTGGGGTCTCCCTATGGAACTGTAAGCCCAATAACCTCTTCCTTCTATAAGTGACCTTGGTCATAATGTCTTATCACAGCAACAGAAAAATAACAAATACAGTCACCAAATTTCCAAACTATATTAGTCAGTGTTCTCTAAAGAAACAGCAACAGGACGAATATATAGCTATACACAATTTATTGATTTGCTCTCATGACAGAGTTCAAGGAGTCCAACAGTAGACGTGCTGCACTGGAGAGGCTGAGAATCCAGGGAACTGCTCAGTCTGCAAGGCTGGATGTCTCAGTAGTCCCAATCTGGTGCTGAAGGTCCGATGGATTCCAGGAGATCTGCCAGTCTCAGTACAGGCTGGGATCCGAACGGTTGATCACACCAGCAAGACAAACTCACCAGATGAGAGAGGCAAGCCGCAGGAAAAAAGGGACCAGCTCCCTCTGCCATGGCCTTTTATACTGCCTGCCGGCAGAAGGTAATGCCCACATTTGGGGTGGGCCATCCGGGTTGAGGTAGTCCAATCCAAAGATCCTTTTTCTCTTATTTGTTCCTTAGTCCAGTCAAGTTGACACCCAGGATTAACCATCACACAAACATTCATTCTTTCCAATTCCCCAATGACTCAGTCAGATCTTTGGCCACAGCCAATTGGTATTAGATTACATTATTTGCCATTTCTCCTTCCAAGTGTACAATCAAGCATCCTTCTGAAGTTTGGCCCCCTGAAGGTATTTATGTTCTTCTTTCTTTAAGGGATGCCTTAGAAAGAAGCTGAGGTGTCATTTCCAAGTGGCACCTGCATATTCTATTTTGTTCTCAGTCAGCCATAGGGAGCTCCCATGAAGCCATGAGTTGGGAGAGAGATTGACCATGAACATTTGGGCACTTCTTTCATAATTTGTTTTGCATTTGAGCCCCACTCAGTCTTCAGTATGAATCTAGTACTTTCATTTTATGATGGAAGTCCGCTGTGTATGCTCAAGTTTATGAACAAGTGAGTCAGGTAACGCCCAGATTGCATGGTAATTCAGTGCCCCATGGTTAAGCATTAGGCTCTTCTAAGACAGAGTAACAGATCAAAAGACATTTTTCAATAAGAGAGTAGTCCTCTTCAAAGAATGTCTGGGATTTACATCAATATCTTATGGGTTTATACTATGGTTCATTCATAACACAAAAGGCATCAAACGTGATCCTTACATGCCATTGATGCTTCAAGGACCAGCGAATCTGCTGAATCATTTGGCTCAAGTGCCAGGCCAGTCCACAGAATAACCTAGAGCTTCTGCTTCATCTTTTCTTGTTATGATCCCCTTCCAGAAGTGCCAGCATCACCAGTCACTCTCTGAAGAACTGGGGTCACACACCCAAGTAATGATTGTGCGGTCTCCCCAAGTCTGAAGAGGTCTACCTCATTTAAAACCTTATTGTTCTGGCTGTGGGAGAGATGATCTTTCCTTCTAAGGAAAGATCTCACATGTTCCACACTACTGAACTTCTGAGAGTTCACCTAAGGTAGAGTGTCTATCCCTGAACACTTATATTGATTTAGCACCCTGTTATGTACAAATGTCTTACTAATAAGTCTATTGTAGTTGCTACTTCTTGTTCATGAGGTCCAGTCAACAAAATATCCTTAGGGTGAGAGTGTAATGGAGCAGCGGGGTAGTTCTTGGAAAGATTATGAACTCTGAACTAAAAAATGACAATGGGGCCAGGTATTTACAGATCCCTCTGATGGGACAAGGTGTGTTGTAGCCTTATCAGTTGAAAGAAACTGATTTGGGTGAGCTTCATGGACACGTATGGAGAAAAGATCTAGAGCCACTTACCAGGTACCAGGGGATATGTTAATTTACTCAAGCAATGACACCACATCTGGTATAGCAGCTACAGTTGGAATCACCACCTGGTAAAGCTGACAGTGATCCACTGTCATGCTCCAATACAGACACATCTGCCTTTGGCTCAGGCCAAATATGTGAATTGATGTTATGATGGGAATCACCACATGCATTATTAGTCTGGGTCTCGGGAGTAGCAGAAGCAATATGATATCTATATATTTAGATCTACATGCTTGCTATAAGATATCATTCATATGATTATGGAGGCTGAGAAGCCCTGCAGTTGGCAGCCTGGAGGCTTGGAGGAGCTGATAGTATGGTTCTGGGGTGAGTGTAAAGACATAAGTAGCAGGTGAGTGGAGCGTGTAGGCTTTGTTCTGAGCTGGAGGCTGAAGGCAGGAGGAGACTGATATCCGTGTGCAAAGACAGTGAGCCAAACACAGCAAGAATTTTCTTTTACACAGTATTTGAGCCTTTTGGTGGACTTGATGAAGCCTCCTCACACTGTGAAGTCTACCAATTCAAATGTTAACTTCTGGAGCCATCCTCATGGACACAGCTAGAGAAATATTGACACAATTTTCTGGGTTCCTTCTGTCCCAATTGTGTTACACATAAAATTCACAATCACAGCTACTATGATGGACAATTCTCAAGATTCTCCAGACCCAGCATCTCTGTTAGTTTAGGTCTGGGCAATAATATGGGACGCAGGACATAGCCAGGCTACAGTGGACATGCACCTTGAGCAGGAAATCAACCTTTACTCCACTTGTCAAGCTTTTATCACTGCACCATAACTTGTCTTCCATGAGACAGGGAGCTTGCAAGGTAATAAAGTCTGTGAGATACAGAAGGGATGGATTATTACCACTTGTTCATATACTACTGATAGCTGGATGGGTTCAAATTTGCATTCTTAAGTCATGTTTCTCCTGTGGCTCACTTTTTCACATCTAACTTGCCTTGCCTGACTTATTTGGCTGGATATCCCAAAAGTCCTTCAAGATCATGTCTAAAGTAAACTTGTAAAACGTTCCCAGGCCTGTCTTCAGTTCGGTACCATCTTTTAGCACCAGCACATTCTGTTCTTAAAATTGATCATTACAAGCTTCTGCCTTATCCTGTGGGAGACAGACCCTCTTCTCCTTACTGTCCTATCTCTCATGTCCTTTCAACTGATTCTGCATGGTAGTCAGAGAATCTTTAAACATGTAAAAATCATGTGAACCCCTTCTGCTGACTCCCAATTAAATCTGAAAACTATCCCAAATCTTTACTGTGGCTGACAAGACTCTGCAGGGCTTCATACCTTACGTCCCCCACCCCCTCCACACATGGCCATTGTTGCTACAATTCTTTCTGGAAGGTGGGTGCAATCAATGTCCTCCACCTCCTCTCTTGGTCCTAAGGACAAACCAAGATATGATTTCACTAAACTGGAGTCTGGGAAAACAATGAGCTTATTGGGCTTACTTACAAAGCAGCGGGGAGGGTTTACTTACAGGAATATGAGTGCTTCTCACTCCAGGCCTTACTGGAGGGTCCTCAGCCAAGGCTAAATGGTGGCTGCCCTACAGCAGCATAAAATGGCAAGAGAGACCCTCCCATGGGCTGCTTCTGCCTATATACCCTTAGCCTCTCCCCTCAGCCATGTGTAGCTAGGGCTGACCGGTAGGTTGGGAGTTGCATCTGGACCCTCAAATGAGGGTCCTGTGACTCTCCCTACCCCTCCTTATTCGTGGAGCATGACAGTCAACAAGCTCAGCTGAGATGGTCCTAGCAAGCAGCCGCAACCGAGGATAATCCCAAACAACAGCCTTGAACTCGGTTATACTTGAACAAGCAAGCCTTTCAGACATCAGGATGTTTTAGTCTTGCTGTTCCTTATAGACCTCTCTTCTGCTAGCTTTATGAACTGTTGATTTCTCTTCCTTTCTAAACCTTAGCTTAATGATCATTCTTTGGGTGGATGGTTCTTCTCTGAGTCTCCTACTAAGAGCCACACTGAAATCCTATTCAGATGTAAAAAGGAAGAAATATTGCGAATGGAATGTTTGGTAGATCAACTTTGAAAACATAGGCCAAGTGGATAAGCAGGACCCAGAGAGAAAAGTGATGCAAGATCCCATTTATATGTTCTGGAGACCCAGAACAGTGAAATTCATAATATCATGGTGATTGTCAGAGAGGGAGGCAGGGTTGGGGACAGTGAGGATTTACTGATCCTATCAGATACAACCTTCTGGCCAAGCAAGATGAAAAAGCACTAGAGATCTTTTATACAACATTAGGCCTGTAGTCAACCACAAAGTATCATGTACTTAAATTTTGTCAGAAGATACATCTCAAATTAAAGGTTTTTATAATAATAGTAACAATAACAATAAATGCTTGTCTCTTTTTGTTCCTTTCTGGTCATCTTTATTGTTTTCTTACAAATATTTATCATGTCCAACTAATATTACCTTTTTAATGTGTGTATTTTTATTATCTGCACTAGAATGAAAGCTTCAAAGAGGACCAGAATTTTGTTAGAGAATCTTGTCATTATAATCCTGGTGCTTTGTAAGGAGAATGCATAGAAAACCTTCAGAGTATATAGAATGAATGAATGAATGAATGAATGAGTCTTTATTAAACAAATAAAGTTAAGATTAAAAAACACATGATTTGCCTGAAATACTCAGAGACTGAGGTATGCTCCTTATGTGCTGGAGAGTCTCTCTTCCTCCTCCCCTTCCTCCTCTTCCTCCTCCCTCCTCTTCTTCCTCCTTCTTCTCCTCCTCCTCTTTTTTCCTTCCTCCTCCTCCTCCTCCTCTTCCTCCTCCTCCTCCTGTGAGGTGTTGGAGAACAAACCCAGGGCCTCATGCATGCTAGGCAAGCACTCTACCCTTGAAGCACATTTCTAGCTCTGTGGTGTAGTTGGTGCTTCGATTCCACATAATGTAGACCTTCATGCTGCCGCCTTAGCCACAGAAAAAGACGAATGCCATGGAACTAATTTTTTAAAAAGCAGAATCCTGTTGACTCTTTCTTTTTCTCCTACCACTGAAACAGAGTGGCTTTGCAACCCCAGAATCTTGGCTAGTTCCCTCATTTTTCATATTATAAAGTGTTATTAAACTACACCACACAGATAAGCATTAGAAAAATTGCTGGGTTATTTTCCTAACATAAAATTAGCTAATTTGCCTGTGTATGGGATTGGAAGGGATGCAATGTACCCCATTCAAGTGATTAACCTCTTAGTTATTAAAAGCAACAATTTCATGTGTATAAATAATATAATAAAAGGAACATTTATACTGAAGTTATGTAGCCCTTCCCTTCCCCTGCTTGTCTCCTTAATTGGTAAATAATTCATCAAACCCTGAAATGAATTGGGCTCCCACCTACATTTCTGCTTCCAATTATTATGAAATAGGACAGCGGGCACTCTCTTCCCTCGGAAGGCATAAGATAATGAAATTGTTCAGGGCTGTCCTGAGCCTGTACGAGGCTGGATAGAACACACAGCTGGCCTGGAGCCTTGCTGGGCAAGTGCTTCTGTTCTGGTTCTGAAGAATGGACCTTGTCCTTTGAGTTTGACCTCTTGTACCCAGAGGTCACCATTTTTCCCTTCACTGGAGTGTCTGTAAATACAATCTGTTATGAGCTTGACTTTCAGGAGGAGGGAGGGGCTGGCAAGTAGCAGTGGGTTGAGGATTTTAACAGGACGTTTCCATCCCATGAATTGCACAGATCCATTTCCTCCTGCTCATCGGCCACAATTCCTGGACACAGAAATGTCCTTTTATGTTGTAAATTATGTAAGATTATTGCCAGGACCCTCTTGTGGGAGCTATATTTTGTTCCCCTTTGGACTTTTTCATGTGTGGAAAAAACCCTACATTAGATATAAATTAATATACTCTTGGGTTAATGACCTTTGGTTTTTTGCCTTTTACCTTTAAATTGAGGTAGAATAATGCCCAATGCAGTGTAATTTGCCTTTGTAAAACTCTTCTGCGTATGTCACTATAATTCCCAAGGATGGTCTCGCTAATAAATCCCATTAAAAAATATCCCCCTTTCAGATCGTTTGGGGTCCTCTCATGAGTTCTGTTTAGAATTTTATCATTATCTGTGTTCAACAGCCTTAACTTTGCTGTAGACAGATCACAGAAGCTGTGGACTGAACTTACAATAGCACTGTTTATACCTGGGGTTTCTTTATTTTCCCTCCAATGCATTAGAGTTTCATGGAAAAAGATAAAACAGTTACTGCCTCCTTTACCACAGCTTTTTGAATAGTCTCTTCAGCTTGAAGTTTATGGTTGTCGAAAAATCATCTTAATTTGCAGATTGTTGAGGCGCTGTTTTCTGGGTCTTCGTGTTATTGTCAAGCGAAGGGAGGAGTGGAGGAATCAGTGGAGTATTTATGACTGACTCAGTGGGGAGGATTCCCTTCTGAGGTAAGATAGAGCAAATTACCAGGCGCCAGTGAAATGTTGTGAATGAGCTTGTGCCGTGAGCTCTCTTTTTCCTTCTGTACGTCTCTGGTCAATTGAAACATTTAACTTGACCTCTCTCTCTCTCTCTCTCTCTCTCTCTCTCTGTCTCTCATCCATGTGCATTTATTTGTGCACGCATGTGGTCATGTATGTATGAGTGCAGGCACATGCACGTCATGTCATGTGGGTAAGCTTCTTCCATCTTGTTTGAGGCAGTTTGAGGCAGGTAATCTTTTTGGTTCTGTGCTTTTGTTGTTTGCCAAGCTAGCTGGCGAAGGATGAGCTGGGGATTCTCCAGTCTTCACCTCCCGTCTCACCGTAGGAGCACTGGGGTTACAGGTGCACATACTCACTTCTTCCTGTGTGAACAGTGAGTGCTTTAGCCACCGAACTATCTCCCAAGCCTGCCTTTTGCACTTTCTCAGGTCCTAGCACCTGGCTGGCGTTCTATAATGATATCTGGAAGAGCAGACAACTTTATTCCTTCCTAAAAACTTTCCCTTCTCTCTTTTCAATAATAGGTAAGCTATTCTTGGTGGTGCCTGGAGAAGCCATGTTGTGAAATTCTGGTTCTTTTTGCACTTACAGCTGCCCCAGAGATGGAGATTTCTGTAGAAATGGACAATGAGAAAAGAACAAAATGGAATGTGATTGACCGGACTTGCTGAAGAAAATATGTCTTAATCTTAATTAACCAGCTTTTGACATCTGGATGAGGGAATTGCTGGCTCTGCCACAGGAGTGCTTTATAATCAGTGTCCTCTGGGTGGCTACCCTGAGAAATTTTCTTCACAGAGCAAATGCTTTCTATCAAGCACCATGTGTGCCTGTCCCAATACACAGCAGTTAAACTCTGATCAAGGTCAGGGAAGATGGACTTCAGGAATTCTAGTTGAAAACAGCTGCTATTTCTTTCCAGCCAACTGGAGAGTTGCTTTTCTTGACCTGGGAGAGCATGCTCTTCAGAGCAGGGTACAGATCTGGGGTTGTCCGCTCCAGGCATATGGAGAGCGAAGGGATGAGTGTCCCACCGGGCTGGTCAGTAGACCTGGCTTCCTCTCCTTGGGTCCAGTTCCCAAGTGGAAGGTTAGCAGTATTCAGCCTGTAAACAAATCTCTTTCCAAGCAAGATCTTGAAACAGAGAGTCCTTGCAACATTGGGTTGGTGTCTCTCTCTGTCATCACCAGTTCCTCTCTTCCTGCCCGTCAAGGTTAATCTTGTCACCTTGATACCTGGGCAAGAGGGAGTCTCCACTGAAGAGCTGCTTCTGTCAGATTGGCCTGTGAACATGTTTGTGAGGCATTTTCTTGATTGATGACAGATACTAGAGGGCCCAGCCCACTGTGGATAGAACCATCCCCAGGCAGGTAAGATGAAATCAACTCTTTTCTTTCCTAAGTTGCTGTTGGTCATGGTCTTATCTAGCAACAGAAAACAAAGAACACTTCCAACTCTTTGTCTCTGAATTCCTTTCCTTCCTCTGGGCTTACCCTCAAATGCTGACCTCAGTCACCTCCTGGTAGGAAGCATTGGAAAATCTTTGATCATTGATTTTCTTAAAATTTTTTTTATTAATTTTATTTATTTCTGTATGTGTATGAATGTACTGTCTGCATGCAAGTCTGTGCACCCGTGTCGTGCAATGCCACGGAGGTCAGAAGAGGGTCTCGGATTCCGCTGGAACTGGCGTTCTCCTGGAATTGGAGTTTCAGACGGCTCTCGGCCGCCATGTGGGTGCTGGGATCGAACCCGGGTCCTCTGTAAGAGCGGTCGGCGCTCTTAACCGCTAGGCCATCTCTCCAGCCCGATCATTGATTTTCTATAGTGATCAATCCTTATTTAAGAAGACATGACCAGAGTCCAAGTCAACAGCTCCAGAGAGAGTGGACTGTTTTACCTCTCATCCACCTGTGCCCCTTTTCTAAGCCTAGGGAACAACCTGCGGAAGAGGGGGCAGAATGTAAGGGCTGCGATTGGGGTGAATGGTGAAACTACAGCAATGTAGTCTGGACACTCATTTGATCAACTTGATTGAACAAACAACCTGTCACCCCCCACTGGATGGTGGGGCTGTAGGTGTTTGGGCACAACAGCCTGCAGATAGGTTTTGCATGAAGGATGCTTGTACTCATGGATTATCACTTATAGCTAAAAATGAAAAAAAAAAAACTGAGAGAAAGATGCAGGACAGTTATGGCAGAATGCATGATCTAGGATGGGGTGGGGGTGGGGGGGAGGGAAAGGGAAATAAGCCTGAACTGAATTGGAAAAAATGTATGAAATGCACAAAGCATCAATAAAAATTAATTAAAAAAAAAAAAAAAAAAGAAGACATGACATGACATAGTATTGCACTTGAGACCCAGTGGTTGGGACTTAACTCCATTTCACGGATGAGACTATTGTGGTCCCTAGAGATATGATTTGCCTAATCATACACAGTAAGTTAGGATTATGGTCTGTATTAGATAGCTTTCTGTTGCTGTGACAAAATACACGTGTCCGCAACTTAACAATAAGGATTTTTTATTTTGTCTCATGGCTTTAGAGATTTCAGTTCATAGTCATTTAGCTCCTATGCTTTAAGAGCCTGTGTTGAATGAAACAGGACATCATGGTGGAAGAATTTCACAGTAAGGGGAGACAGAGAGAGCTCCCCAACCCTGTGACCTCACTTCCTTCTACTTGGCCCCTTCCTAAATGCTGCATCACCTTTCAGTTGTGCTGTAGTTACTATGATGGTTTAATATTGGTGGTTCCTGACTGAGCACACAGTGTAACCAGTGTTCTCCTCCCGCCATGATTTTCTCCCATGGTGGAATGATCCCCTACACAGCAAGCTGGAGTAAACACTTCCTCTCTTGAATTGCTTCATGTTATGTATTTTGTCCGAGAAAAGAAAAGAGTAACCGTTGCACTTACCAAGCCTTTAGCATCTGGGTTTCCATGGACATTTCAGATCCAAAATGTAACAGGGTCAGAATTGAAATTTAAATGTGTCTGACCTCAAGGACCAGCCTAATGGGTTATACGCTTTCATAAACTTAGTTAAAATCCCCTTCATCACCCATAACCATCTGAAGGGTCAAGTTTTCAGCCCAAGACAGGTTTATTGGGAAGATCTTACAGATCAGACTAACAGACTCTAGTCATGAAATCCTCCCAGTCTTTTGGCTGCCTCTTGTATCTTTGCTCCTCGCAGATACTGTTTTGTCTGGGGCTCAGTGAGATGAACTGTGACTGATTTCATAAAATGCATCTGTTCCATTAGGTGACTTTTGTGTGTCCAGGGTTCTCGTCTGGTCTCTGTGGTTCTGGGCTTTGTATAGATTTATATTTTACATTTCCATCCTTGGCCCTGTTCGTCTCTACCAGAAATTACCTTGTCTGTCTTATGGTGACACCGTCCACCAATAACCACCATGACACTTGCTGCTCCAACCTGTTCTCCCTGCTGTGATAGACAGGAAACCTTCTGAAACCATGAGCTAAAATAAAGCTTTCTTCGACCAAGTCCTTCCTGTCAGGCATTTGTCACAGGGATGCAAACGTGGCCAATGCAGTCCTCAGTACCACAGGGATTGTAAAGAATGCATGAGTTATATTCAGGCAACTAATGTGAATTATTTCCACCCAACTGTCAAAGAGAAGCTTCAGAAGGATTATTGAATAGTGACAGGGGTCAAAGAATGCCCTTCTTTAAAACAGACCTCAGTCAATGAATCTGTGCCCCCAAACCATCAATACCATCCATATGGCAAAAATAATTGCACAGAGGATAACACCAATCCAAGGCAGAGGAAGACCCCCGGAAGCTGGTTAATTGCAGGAGGCAGTTCCCATCATCTCTTTGGCCCACGTGCTCTCTATCATACTGAAAATATTAGTGACCCGGATGGAAAAGGAGTGCGATGCCTGTAGAGCAGACTATGCCCCCTCCCCTCACATAAACTCTAAGGTGCAAGAAGAGCAATTAAGTAAACTGTGTAACTCTCCTCTTTGGTAGAGGACAGTTAGTTACTGCCAAATAAGTGGGAAAGTTCAGTATCAAGCTGGAAAAGAAATGACAGCATTGGGCTATCCTGAGCTGAATATTTAATATCTAGGAATGCCTAGAAATCTGTGGGTTCTGCTGGGATCTAGGGCCTAGAAATGGAGATGTGACATGAAGGTGCAGACATAATTGTAGGCCAATACAAGTGTTGTGTCTAAATACAGTTCAGACTGTTTGGCCATGAGTTGCATTTGATTGATGTTGAAAAGCCACAGTGAGGGTTATTAATGTTTGGCAAGGATCTCTCCCTTGGTTATTTCATGTCATTAGTTAGATTTTTAGTTGCAATGAGATTAAAATAGACAATTAGGAAACATTCTCGTGTTTCAGAGTGAGTTTATTTGATTCACAACTTTACTTGTAAAAGATTAGACTGAAAATTAAAGATTAGATTGAAAAAGTAATTCCTTCTTCTAATGCCTATTCTTGGACAATATGGTAGAGCGGAATGTTTCAGAAAACCTTGTTCTTGCTGTGGACTCCATCCACGATCAACCTCCTACACCAAGGCAGTCACATCTTTGGAATTTATGGTGTCTTATTTTCTTTCTGCCAAAATTTACCAAATTGCCTATGAGGACAGCGTGAGCTTCAGAATGACACTGTGGGGGTCAGAGCCCATGTGCTACCACTTATGGGCTGTGTGATTCTGGTCAAGCTAGTCAGGCTTTCTAAGGCATACTGTTCTCTCACCTTGAAAATGTAGATGTGTGTTGCCAGGCATGGTGGTGCACGCCTTTAATCCTAGCACTTGGGAGGCAGAGGCAGGCGGATCTTTGTGAGTTCAAGGCCAGCCTGGTCTACAGAGTGAGTTCCAGGACAGCTGGGACTACAGGGAGACCCTGTCTCAAAAAGACCAAAAAAAAAAAAAAAAAAAAAACAAAGAAAATGTAGATGAGTTACAATTGAACAGGGCTCATAAAATCAGTAGAATCTCTCTTCTGTAAAATGTAACATTTGAACTATGTGATGTTTAAAATCTCCTCAGTTCCAAAAGTCCATTTTATAGAACCCCACAGAGAAGAGAATGAATTTCAATGGAGTCCCATGGCTTCAGGTTATAAAGAAGAAAAAAAATAAATATCCAGATTACTACCAAAGATGATACTTGAAGAGGTTCTGGATTTTTCCTCCTAATTAACAAAATACTTGTGACTTGGCTAGTTAAATAGTTTTTTTTTTTTTTTTTTTTTTTTTTTTTTTTTGGTTTTTCGAGACAGGGTCTCCTTGTAACCCAAGCTGGCCTGGAACTCACTCTGTAGACCAGGCTGACCTTGAACTCACAAAGATCCGCCTGCCTCCGCCTCCCAAGTGCTAGGATTAAAGGCGTGCGCCACCACGCCCGGCTTAGTTAAATAGTTTTAATAAGACTCCATTGAAAATTAGGCATGAAGTCAATCTATGGTTTTCTTTGTGAGTCTGAGAGTGGAGAGCAGTGGATCCCAGTTTGAAGGTTTTTATATTCTATTAAAATCTCCTTTCTTCCTGATTACTTGTCTACTATTTTTTGGTTAATAACCAAGTGTTTAATATACAATTATATATTTGTTGATTTGTCTATTTCTTTCTTACTTCTGGCATATTTTGCTTCAGGTATTTTGAAACTCTGTAATTAGGTGCATATCAATTTAGGGATTCTTATCTTGATGAATTGACCCTTTTATCCTTATGAAATATCCTGGTTTATCTCTGTCTTATCCTGAGGTCTGTTTGATACGTTCCTGGACATTTCAGATTTTTCATAATTAGTGTTGCATAATACATTCTTTCTATTTTGTTATTTTAACCAATATGTCATCTCTTTTAAATAGCATGTATTTAGTCTTGGGCATATTGTGGGTTAGTCTCTACTTTTTGTTATAATGATAGTACATTTAGACACAATGTAGTTATTAATGCCATTATGTTATATGTTGCTATTTGTTTTCTCTGTTTCCCTCTGTTCTTGGTTCTTTTGTCTCCTTTTTATATTCTTTTGGGATTATTTTCAATATTATATATTATTTCTGATATTGACTTGCTAGCTACTTATATTTGTTTTATTTTGAAATTGTTATTTATTATTAAGAGTAATAGTAGTACCTATGTGTGTGTGTCTGTGTGTGGTATGTGAGTGTGTGTGTGGGGTGCACATGTTCCAGGACACATGTGTGGAGGTCAGGAGTCAGTTCTCTCCTTCCTCCTTGTTGAGCAAGGTCTCTTGCTTCTGTTGGTCAGCACGCTCCAGGCTAGCTGGCCCATCAGCTTCTGGAGAACTCTCCTGTGCCCCACCCCCACCCTAACTCCCTGTAGGAGTGCTTGAATTACAGATGCACACACACTACAGCATCTGGCTTTTTCAATGGATTCTGAGAATCAGACTCAGCCCCTCATGCTTCTTTAACCCGCTGAACCATCTCGCTGGCCTCTGTTTTATTTTTAAAGTTTTTATTCTGGGGCTGGAGAGATAGCCTAGCGGTTAAGAGCACTGACTGCTCTTGCAGAGGACCGGGGTTCGATCCCCAGCACCCACATGGTGGCTAAGAACCATCTGTAACTCCAATTTCAGGAGAACTCTAGTTCCAGGGGAATCTGAGACCCTCTTCTGACCTCCGCGGCATTGCACAACACGGGTGCACAGACCTACATGCAGACAGTACACTCATACACATACAAAAATAAATAAAATTAAAAAAATAAAGTTATTCTGGGTAACATTCCTTATTTATCAGACCTTATTTTGAATTCCTGTTGTACCACTTCACATAAGAAAACTTCCAAGCCACCCTTCCATTCGTCCCTATTATGCCTGCATGTGTGTAATAAATTCTAAAGTAGTTTGTTAATATCTTTGTTTTGAAACACTAATGTAATAAAAGTAGGAAAAGTATCTTTTTTGCTTGCCTACATATTATGTTTGTAGCACTTCACTTTTTCAGTTAAGAGTAGATTCAAGTATCATTTCTCTTCAGCCTAAAGAAATTTCTTCACTAACTCTTATAGTCACATCAGCTGTTGATTAAAGTCTACCACAGCCAATGTTTTTCTGAATCGTTTTTCTTTCATTTTTGAAGGGTAATTTTATCTGGATATAGAATTCTAGTTTGGTAGCTATTTTTTCTTCTCATGCTTTTAAATATTCTATTCATCATTTTTAGCTTATGTGTAGCAGTGTATTGCCTGCATGGAAGTAGGTGTACCTGTATTGTACAGTGCCCAAGGAGTTCAGAAGGGGGTGTCAGATTCCCTGGAACTAGAGTTAGGGATGGTTGTTAGCCACCATGTGGGTACTGGGAATTGAACCTGGGTCCTCTGCAAGAGCAGCCAGTGCTCTTAACCACTGAGCCATGTCTCCAGCATCTTCTCACACTTTTAAAGATGTCAGTAACTTCTCTTGTGGTTGTGTTGTTTTTGAAGAGACATCACCTTCCATCCTTAGCATCTTGCCCTGATTATAATGTACCTTTTCCTTTTCTTCTGGCTGTTTTTAAGATTTTCTTACTATAATTGGTATTCAATTTATATTAGAAAAATTATATTAGTCCCAGTAAGATTTTCTTTTTATTTATCCTGCTTGGGATCTCTTGAAGCTTCTTTCATCTGTGCATGGATCCCAAATTTGGAAGATACTGAGGCATCATTTCTTCAAAAAATTTTTTTTTGCTTTAGAACCTTGCCATTTGCTCCATTCTCTTTCTCCTTTTATTCTTCTGTGACTCAGGGTAGCCCTGCTGGCATTGTCTGTCAGGCCACTGAGGTTCTGTTCTTTCACATTTTTCTTCATCACTATTTTTCTTTTAGTATTTCATTATGGAGGCTTCTGCTCACCTGTCTTAGATGATGATTACCAATTAGAGATCCTCTAGGGTTTCTGCTATACTGTCAAATTCCTCTCCTGAATTTCTCACTTAATATTGTACTAATTCTAGAATTTCTACATCTCTCCTGAGAGCCTCTGTTTAGTCATATGTTCCTCTTTTCCATTAACTTAACAAACATAATTATAAGAGCTCTTTAAAAATAATGTTTGATACTTCCAAAGGATCTGCATTGTCTCTGAATCTATTTACATTGGTAGATTTTTCTCTTGGTTACATTTTCCTGTTTTGGGCATGTTAAATTTTTAAAATTTATGTATCTCTCTCTCTCTCTCTCTCATATATATATATATATATATATATATATATATATATATGATTACAGAGGCCAGAAGAAGGCATAGGACCTCCCGGAACTGCAGTTACAGGCAGTCATGAGTCATCCCATGTAGATGCTAGGGACCGAACTCAGGTCCTCTGGAAGAGCAGCAAATACTCTCAACCCCATCTCTCTAGTCATCTCCCTAGCTCTATAAATTGATTCTTTATTATGTCATAGATATTAGGTTATTAGATTACTGAAAATGTGGTGTTTTGATCATTCCTTGAAGAGTATGGAATTTTGTACCACCAAACTTGGAGCTAGTAGGTCAGTGTGGATGTGTCGGGGCTTGGTTTCTTGTTCCCTATAGGCATCTAGACACCTCTTCTACTAAGATGTGCTCTCGTGGGGGATCTTAGTGTATGGCTAAAGATCTCAGAGAATTCTTTCCCCTCTGAATGACCAGAATGTCATGTGCACCTTGTTTATAGCTCCACAGTTATTCTCTAGGAGGTTTCCCCAAATTGTCCAATAGATTGTCGGTGTGTAGATTCATTTCAGGGGACCTCTGAATAAATATCTTTCTCTACTTAACTCTACCTCACTAGCTCTAATTGCGTCTGTGACCTTGATTTCTAATTAACTTATAAACAAAAGATACTCTGAATAAATAACTACATAGCAGTTGAAGCAAGATGGATTATATTTCCTTAGTTAGAAAAATTCAACAATTATTTCTGTCTAACAGTGGTCTGCAAAATACCTCTGTTCTTGGGAAAACCATTATTTTACCTCTGTTCTTCTTGGGAAAACCATTATTTAATAGATACATTAAAAATAATAGCTACAATTTAGCTAGTGTATGTTAACACATTATTTCACTTAACTGTCATGTCACTTTCTAATAAAATCCATGATGGGCTGGGTTTTCCTCTGCCCATTGAGGGTGTTTGCAGGCAGTGCCTAGGTGACCAGGGAGCTCTCTGTTTTGTTTTGCCCATTCTCTGTGCATTGTAACATCCAGAAAATTGTGACTCCGTATCTCTCTTCCTGTTTTACAGATAACTGAAGTGGGCAGGTAGGTGAGATACTTGTTACTTCTTCCCAGACCTGAAAGAGGAATCCTGAGGAACTTTTTAGGCAAGTGACATTCCACCTAACCACATTAACACAGACCACACCGATACAGCCTCCAGGGTGACCTGAGGAATTCCCATCTTTATTCTGTTGTGGAATCGGGATTTTTACTCACTAATGCTTTAGGCCCTTCCAAGTAACATCAAGCTTTTTGATTGCTCTGTCTTTTGAGCATTGCTAAAGAATCTCATGTAAGAGTCTTAACTGATGCATGTTCTGCACACCACTATGGGAGATTAATCCTGAGCTTCCAGGCTTCTCCATTGTGAGTATTCCTCAGTTTCCAGAACATTCGAAATCCTTTCATGTCCCTCTTTCTGGTCATTTGTTCTCATAGAGAAGCATCAATAACCTCTTGTATCATAAGTATTCAAAGTTTCGTACATGCTACACCTCCTGTCATTCTCTGCTTAACCAGGCTATCCATATCTAGTAATGTAAAACTTCCCCATAAATTGGCTTCTTGACCTCCCAGTTGTGCTGGCTGTGGTACCATGTCTTCTGTCCAGGTAAAGTTGACCAGAGGAGGACATCTTTCCTCTAGACATGTTTTGCTGAAGAATAGGATTCCTATCCCATTTTCTCCAGCCCTAGCCTTCTGATCTGAAATACGAAAACTTATAGACTTCTTTTAATTGCTACTTCCAGTTCTATTTCAGTATATTGTAAATAATTTTTAAGCTCTTTTTAAAAAAATTTTTTTAGTTTTATTTTATTTATTTATTCATTTACTTATTTATTTATTCATGTGTATGAATGTACTGTCTGCATGCAGGTCTGTGCACCCATGTTGTGCAATGCCGTGGAGGTCAGAAGAGGGTGTCGGATTCCCCTGGAACTGGAGTTCTCCTGGAATTGGAGTTACAGATGGTTCTCAGCCGCCATGTGGGTGCTGGGATCGATCCCGGGTTCTCTGCAAGAGCAGTCGGCGCTCTTAACCGCTAGGCCATCTCTCCAGCCCCAATTTTTAAGCTCTTAATCCCACTCCTTCACTCCATAAAATATTTAAGGTCTTATTTTTTCATTAAAAATTCAAAATTATACATTCTTCAAATGGAATGAATCCATTAAAAAATCTGGTATGTGTAATTAAACAATCCTAGTGTCCCTGGATTTCTTTGTCATTTTTGGCACCTCGAATTCCTTCCTTAGAGCTTTTCAATTGTGGACTGTAATACTTTCAGCATAATGAGAATTCAGATTCCACAAATCACCCAAAGCCAAACATCAGTTTCTTTGGCTGGTAAAGCATGCCCAGTTAGCTGATGGCTTTCAGAGGGGCTGACAAAAAGCCTCAGATAATGCACGGAGGATGGCCTTGTTTAGGGCTATCACAGTGTGCTGTAATTATCGTGGCAGGCTCCTTCCTGTCTAGAATATCTCCCTGAACAGTCGGCAGTGTGTCTTGGGGCTGACAGGTGGCTAGATTCCCCTCTGTGTTGGTGAGGACATTAGATGTTGCCAGGAGAATTTAAAGCAATATACCAAGTGTCTTAGCACTTGAACTGTTCTGATTTTCCTCTTAGCTCTGTGCAATATGCATTTCTTAGGCACACATGAGAGAAAAGCCTCCTTTCTCCTCTTTTCCCTGAACTCCCCTCCTCACCAAGGCACATTCTCCAATTTGCTGGTTGCTCCTGGGAGCCATCCTTACTGCATCCCCCGACAGCCTTGTGCCCATGTTTTATGCAAAGATGTGAGCAGCTGGCCACCAAGCCCCTGAGAGTCTGGGGCTTTTGTGTTCCAAAGCCTCTTCTAGGCCTTCTTTTCCCTCCCCTCCTGGCTTCGGGGCCCTGTGATCTTTCCCTCACTGCTCCCTGGCGTCAGCCTTTGCTGGATACGCTCTGTATTTTTTTTGCATGCCAGGCATCCATGCTGAGGAATACTGAACTTTCCTAAAAAGTGGTTGATAAACACAGGGATTGGTGTCAGAGAATGTCTGGTATGTAACAGGTCTTCCCGGCTGAGCCTTTGTTCAAGCCTTCTAAAAGAGAGCTGTGTTGCCAGGCAGAAAATGTAAAGAGGTTACTAGAGCACAATGAGAAGAAGACGAAGGGAGTCAAAGGCCAGGGTCTGTTATGAGGTGTCAATCAGATAATGTATGTACCATTCTGAATCCGTGAGAGCTTCCTAGACCATCGAACTTGGGCCTGGAAGCAGATTGCACAGACTGTAAGCTCTGATCCATCACCCACTGCTACAGTGACCTTGGACAAGGTCACTTACATATTTGTTTCATCTGTAAAACAGTTTAAGAATCTTTCCCACACCAGGCTTATGATAAAGATTCAGTGAGTTAATAGCTAGTAAGCACTTAAAAATGCTCACCTGTAAGAAATGCATAATAAATATTACATAATCATATTATTATATATTATTAAGGACTTGAATAACTGTCCAGCTCTCACATATCTCTTAAATACTTTGCATGTCTCACTGAAGCACCATTTCCTAAGACAGAGATCTCTGGTCTGGCCAGCTGAACCTCCTTATTCAGTGCAGGTATGACTAACACCAGCATGGAGATCTCCTTGCTGCACTGTTAAGAGTCATTGAAAGCTCGAAGACAAGCTCGCTGCAGGTTCACATAATTCTGAGGGAACGAGGAAAAAGCAAGTTCATGAAACAGAAGAGGGGGACTCTAAACGACCAAAATTCCTGTCTAAAGACAAAGTGGCACCACACCATCATGCCTTCTGGGGAAAATCAGCGTTCGAAAACCTCCAAAATGAAAAGAGGCTGTTGGACAGCTAGACACAGATAAATGTTTCTGGAAGTCTAGCTGAACCTTGGATATTTCCGTCCCCCACCTTGCACAGGGACACCTGCTTCTGACTTCTGTCAGATCCCCTCTTAATCGTGTGCCCATTCTGGGGTCGGTATACATTTCAGTGTTACTGTTGCTCATCTCTTTGACTGGGTGGATCAACCTACTGAAAGTCCGTGCTACTCAACCAAGCCAAAACAGGGCTGAGTGGAGTTTGCATTCCTCTTTGGAAAGAGACCCAGTCAATCCTCCTCAGAATGGAATCTGCCTCAGAGAAAAGTCTGTGTGGCTCAGTTCAAGGAGCGGCTGTGCTTGGAGCTGCCTCTGGTTTCATCTGACCCTGAACTAGAAGATAGAGATATGCAACTGTCTCCTATTTATCATTCTCAATGGGAACTGTGTGGACAGCTTCCATTACGCCAGGCCAAATTTAGACGAATGAAAAGGTCGACTAAGTAATTATTGATTTTATATCTGTGCATAAATTAGAGCACAGAGTCCTTTAGTCACTGCTAAAAATAAGCCTTCTATGAGTTGGGCTTGGGAGGTAAGGGCCAGTGCCACAGAGATAAAGTAATAACTTGGTGGTAAATCTGTACACTGGACAACTATTTCCTATGGCTATCACGATTGCTCAGGACTTATGTAAGACATTAGCGTATGGAGTGCTTTGGATTTGTGTGAGATGAAACCCAGGCCATCCTTTCTCTTTCATCGTGAAGATGATATTGCCCATAATCCTTTTAGCAACAAGCTTCTCTAGGGCAGCAGTGACTTATGAATGCTATTTTGAGGAGAAGTAGTCAATATATTAGTTTTCTTTTAATTATGCAGCCACAGCAGTGAGTCAGGCATGAATTTTATGGAGCTCTGTGAATTTGCCACCGGTTCTGGGAAGTGGAGAATTTATTCACATACTATGCAGCAATTTGCTCTGGTTAGAAGAGAGAAATCATATCCTCCTTACTTATGAAGAGCTGGTATTTGAGTGGGAAATTCCAAGAATCCAATAATCAAATCAGCCAAGGCTGTTAATTAAAATTGATGAGCGCTAAGCATTTATGTAACACTCTGAAATGTTTGTACTGTTGGAAAATTACCAATTGCCTGAAGTTTACAACTGTTAACATACTTACAAGGGGAGAAAATTATGGGGAGAAGAGATTTTGCTATCAAATGTGCTATACTTGGGATAAATACGGCTCTCTGAATTTTGGAGATTATTTAAACTATACTGTATGACTATCTTAACTCTATTTAGATTTGAGCGGTTCCAAGGAAATGTGTGCATTACATGCACATCTTTAATTCTAGGTTACAGTAATTGCGCCTCACCTTCATTAGTAGTTCCTGTAATGCTGAACAGAATGTCTTGTTCAGGTTTAACTTGGTATTTCTTAGGAGCAGCCTCAAGGGGGGGGGAGCAGATCGCTACATTCCTTTGATCTAATGGGCCACAGCAGCTCCCAAGTTGCAGAAATGAGGATTGGCATGTCAAGAAAGGGATGCTAGGAAGAGGGTGGTGGCTTGAGAGTGGCAATACTAATCCCTAGACCCACTTGGGCTCTGCACAGAGATTAGCTCTGCACCAGGCTCCAGGCCCAACCTGGATCTCAGATTGGGGGTGGGGGGAGGTCTAGGTTATGTGAATCTTGTCACCTATTCAGCTGTGACAGTGCATTATTCTAAGTTTGTTAAAGAGGCTTTGTCCTAGTATAGAATACTTTTTGTAGATTATAGTGGCTGGGACTTGGCCTCATCCTCGAAGCTCTCAATCTAATTCCCTAGTTCCTTTACAGTTGCTGTCTTCTGTTGCCAACTCTTTACCCAATGTCAAGAGTTCTCCAGCCTTCACCGTCTCTTGCTGAAACTCCCACTGGCCTGGATGTTGCCCACTTCCAGGTTTTTCACGCCATCCCTTGAATCAGTGTCAGGTCCACTTTGCTTATTTGGGTTGCCCATCTTCTTCTCTCTGGATAATCTGACACCATCACTCACATTTCACACTGCGTAGCCAATGTCTAGTGGAACTCCTGATTCAGAGTCCCCCTTCTAGAAATATTTGGCAAATGAATAGCTTAGGACTCTCTTCCGATATTTTCCAGAAGTTTGCCTTCTCAAGTGTCTCTAAGTCTCAGTTCAACCTAGTTTATCTAGGTTGCCTGTCCTTCCCTGAGCTAGTGCCTCTCAGAAAGCTAGCATGCATCTGGTGTAAGCCAATGTCACCAGTGAGATCCTCATTCGTCTCTTTAATCTTTTTCATTAGCATACTCAGTTTTATTTTCTCCGTTGCCTCCTGGTATTCCCCCAGAAACTTTAGAAAATTTATTTAATGAAATTAGTTATGTCAGTGTGCCAATGGCTAACACATTTGGGCTAATTAGCCAGTAAACTTCAAGGGTTAGCCTTGGGTTATAGTTAGTGGACCAAGAGGAAGTTGAATCTTATGGACTCCAGGAATTATTTTTAGAAAGTAAGGATATTTAGCTTGGTGAAAAATAATCTTAGCATGATCACAATAGATGTGATCACAGCAGATAAGATCATATTCATATATATGACTATATACACATGTATGAACCACGTGTCTGCAATGTACAAAGAATATAGGTGTTTCTTACAAAGATTATGATCTGCTCCGAGGGGATTAAGGACTCTGTTTGTGGAAGGTTAGCTGTTGCACACCCTGAGATGCAGCCCAGAAAGCTTGTTAAATGACTAACAGTGTGTGATAACAGTATGGAAGATCCCTAACAGCTTGACCCATCCCACCTCAGGGTGGGGTGTGAAGCAGGCTGCATCTCAGCAAGAGCATGTTTCTCTGATGGATCTCATCACCATTCTGCTATTTTCTGTCTGCTGTCTATATAGAGTTTCTTAGGCCTTATGTCCAAGGCAGATGGGATATCTTGAACATAGTGTCCTTATCCATAGTCCAGATATTATTCCATTCTTCTCTCCAGAAACTGATTTAAGAAATTATATGTCAAGTGAATGGTAAAGTGCTTGCCTTATCAGTGTGAGGACCTCAGTTCTACCCCAGCACCCACATTAAAAAAAAAAAAAGCCTGACCCAGTCATTCTCACCTCCAGGCAGAAACAGCCTCGCAGAATTGGTGATCAGTGCGCTCCAAGGAGAGAGCATGTCTTACAATCAAGGCAGATGCCTGAGGTTGACTTCTGACCTTTAGGTGCACAAATACACATCTGCACATTCACCTGCAGACAGACAGACAGACAGACAAACAGACACACACACACACACACACACACACACACACACACACACACGAAAGGAAGCCAACATCTGTGTCGCTGCCCTGGATGGTAAGAATCAAACAGAACATTTGAATTAGATTTAACCTTACTATGATTGATCAAACTTATGTTTCCTGGGAAGATGGTATCATTTTCTTACTTCCCTCTGTGGGAAAACATTCTAATTCATCTTGAAGTTAGTGTACCATAGTTGTGACATGTGACTCCAGGAGTTTCCTTTTAATCAGAACTTAGATTAAAATAAAATTGAGTCACAGGAAGCACCAGGTGCCATTGTGGCCATGGCCAGCCGCTTGTCCTCTGCTGTTAAAAAGAGCTTGTGACAGCAGCTGGCTCCCCCACACCACTCAAAGAAAAGTCCTGGGCAGGGACAATTCTGGGCTGGAGAGATGGCTCAGTGGTGGCTAGGAGCCCTGGCACCCACATGGCAGCTAACGACAGGCATTAACTCCAGTTCCAGGGGATCTGATGCCCTCTTTTGATCTCCTTGAGCATTGCACAACATGGTTATACTTACATACATGCAGGCAATACACTCACATGCACACACACAAATATTTTTTAAAAAAGAAAGACACCCATAAACATTTAAAATTAGGTAAGCAGGGACAGGGATGGGGGAGGTAGCTCAGTTGGATCTGAGTTCAATCCCCAGAACTCACATAAAAGATGAGACATGGTAATATGCAACTGTAATCCCTGTTCTAGGAGGTGGAGACAGACAGATGCCAGGGGCTCACCAGCCAACCAGTGAGTTCCAGGCCGGCCAAAGACCCTATCTCATAAAAGGGGGGGGGGCAGGGGACTGAAGAGGTGGCTTAGCAGTTAAGAGTATTGGCTGTTCTTGAAGAAGACCTGGGTTTGAATCCCAGCACCCAGTGGAGGCTAACAACCATCCGTAACTCAAGCTCCAGGTGACCTGATGCCCTCTTCTGGCCTCCATGGGCATTATACAACATGGGCGCACTAACATATATGCGGGCATAACACTCAAACATATAAACTAAAAATTAATAAAAAAAATTTTTAATATTTTTTAGAGGCACATGGTGCTTGAGGAATGACACCAGAGGTTTCTCTCCACTCACACCAGTGCACACGCACACACATACAAGCACAGACACATCAGATAAGCAAGTCAGTCTCTGCTAGGGCTGGGCTTCTGAGAATACGGCAGATGGTGGGCTTGAAAGTTCCTTGCAAATTATAACAAGGACATCGTTGCTGAAATGTTGGGGAGAGAGAAAATTCTAGTTGGGCCTAGGATAGCAAAGTATCCATGATTAAAGAAAAGAAGGACTCTAGAATTGTGTCTTTCTTCATCAATGACTCAGGTAAGGATTAATGGGGGCCAATGGAGTTTCCTCCTTGACAAGGGAACCGAACCGGATATTTTAGCTGATTTAGCAAAGGGTCCCCAGGAAGGTGGGTGGCTCAGTTGTGTCTTTGGGAATGGCTGCTGGTAGATCTTTATAAGCAGCTCACAATCCCATTGCATCGTGTCACATCTGATATGCTCTAATGCAATGTGACTAATGTAATCAGATGTGAAATATTCTACAGCAACATGTCAAACTGGAAAATCTGAAAAGAGAAAAACTTCTCTCTGAATCGTGGGTGGGCAAGCTCTTTCTCTCAGCTAGAGGGTTTTTGTTTTCAGCCCAGAGAGTTCTGTCTATTGACCTTCTGGCCAAGGGCATATGTTGGGAGGGCTAGTCTTTCACAAGGGTGGTAACCCTGGGTACACACACCAGAGCCTTATGGATCTGCCTCTACCTGCCTTTCAAATCAGCACACCTCATCTCTTTCCACAACAAGGCATTTACTCCAGAGGCACATGCTGCCAAGCACTGACTGCTCAGAAAATGAAAGGTAGTATACCGATTTCCCAAAGGTTAGGAGAAGCATGTCTGGAAAGGAATCAGGCTCCAAAGCTGGAATTTTAAGGACCCAAAGTGGTGGAACAAAGACCATGTCAGTCACACATGTGAACAGTCCACCAGAATCATAACTAATGGGCATGCACGACTTTTGCTGTATTTGTTTAATGATCTATCAACCGTCTCCTTACAAGCTTCCTGTACACAGAGGGTAGGTGATCTTCATGACCCTGTCTCATTAATGAGTATGAGTTACAGGAAAGGACTCTCTGTGGCTTGGTTTAGTGGAGACGTGTAGTCTCTTCTGCCCCAGGTGGCCCATAGTGCCGGGGGCCCTCGCTCCCCATCATTCCCCTCACCCCACTCCTCCCTTCCTCCTTGCCTCCCTCCCTCTGCAACCTTTCTTCCGACACATTTAATGATCTAGGATCTGGGGTGTACATGAGGGCTAAGAATCAGAGAGACAGTCTGAGGTAATGGTTCAGTCAATTCTAGCAACTTTAACATGAAGATCAGTGCTCTACAGAACCTGATAAGTGAACAGGTGGTGGAGCTGCTCTGAATGGAGAGGGCTAGCGAGGCACTGATGTGCTCTACTATTGCCTTCCCTGCCCCCATTTATAAAGCATGCCCTACAGCATAGAACCAGAGACCATCGAATTGTAAATGAGGGGCAGTTATCTAAAAAGTATTTTATTTTATGTGTATGCATGTATGCCTGCATGTATATAAGTGCACCTGTATCATGCAATGCCCACAGAAGACAAAAGAGGGATTCCCTGGAACTGGAGTTACAGACAGTTGTTAGCCACTGTGCGGGTATTGGGAATTGAACCCAGGTCTTTTGAAAGAACAGCTAGTGTTTTAAACCACTGAGACATCTCTCCAGGTCTCACTTCGCAGCCTTATCTGGAGTTCTCACCATTTGGACCAGAACTCACTTGAGTGCTGGGATTAAAGACACGTGCCATCACACTCACCAACCATTATCTTCCTCCTGGTTCAACTGTAGAAAAGAAAACAGACAGCAGCAATGGTGTCCTAGGTCATCAGTATGGGCTGGCAGTGGAGCTCGGCTCTTGAGTCCTGCCTCTGCAATGTCGTTTCCACTGTGCTAGAGACACGTGAGCTGCCTCCCTTTTTCTTCGATCCTCTCTGCCATTAGCAGGCTCAGGAAACAGAAACCATAGTCATTTCCTCCCAGGGACCTCAACCCTGTTTACCCCACTTCCTGTTTGTGTGCCCTCCATCCAGGGCACCATCACCCAGATGGAGGCTCGGTAGACAAAGGGTGAGCAGACACCCTCCTCTTGACACTCGAGGGGAGTTTGCCAGTCACTTTCGCCCATTTGCCCCTCTCCAACCTCTGCCTGCCCACCTTGATTCTTTCCTTCACAGGCCTCCACCTTCCTCTCTGCGGTCCATTCTGCTCTTAGCCCTCTCCTGACCCCACCTTGGCCTCCTCCCCTCCATTCAATGCAGCTTCTCCTAGGCACCATTTTAGGGCCCTGCCCTTTGCTCTGTGATGGCTGGCTAACTCGAGGAACTATTCTGTTTTAACATTTTAACGTGTTACCACTCGCTAGCCACTGCTACCGACTTAATGAGATTTTGAATTTTACTCCTCTCATCCCTGGTCTTCTACTCAATTATAAACTCGGTGAGGGGGAAGCAAGCACCATTTGCTATTTCCTCTTTAACTCCCATAGCAGCTGCAGAGGGAGGAGCACTGTGTACTATGTTGTGAATGAATTAAAAGATAGGTGAAGCGGGAGCCTGACCCTAGTGAGGAGCAAAAAAGTAAATACTAGACGAACGTGTTTTTCATGTGAGCAGTGCCAGGAAAACAGGCTGGCAGAGAAATTGGCAAATCCTTCTGAAAGAGAAGTGTTAAAGATAGCCAGAGATGGTAAATGAACCAAACCACACCTTCGTCAAGGCTACTTTAACTACGAGAGCAGTGAGAAGTTAAATGGTATTATAACAAATCGGTGCTGTGAATGGACAGCAGTTCTGAAATCAAAGGCTTCTAGTGGGTGTCCCAGCATTTTCTGGGAAGAAGTTTGCCTTCCAAAGTCCAAAGCAAAAAAAAAAAAAAAAAGCTTTTAAAATACATATGTGTCATTAAAGCCCATGGGCGCAGAAAGGCATGGTCTGTGGGTTGGTAAATGTAGTTTTCAAACTGGAATACAGAGTCTGGCAAGAACCAGTAGAATGTTCAGTGACTGTTCGGTGCTAAATAGTGTTTCTAACCCCACCCTTCCAGGGCTGTGGTAGTAGCTGCAAGTGGTTAGTAAGCATCAGACACGAGGCTAGTATGGAACTATTCCATAAAGTACTGTGACGTCCTGTTTAAACAGCCCCTGGTTACTTAAGAAGCTTTTGTATCTGAAGAGTGAGTCATAGATTAAGAATTCTGGGATTGGCCGGCGTGGTGGCACATGCCTTTAGTCCTAGCACTTGGGAGGCAGAGGCAGGTGGATCTTTGTGAGTTCAAGGCCAGCCTGGTCTACAAAGTGAGTTCCAGGACAGCTGGGGCTAAAGGGGTAAAGGTCTCAAAAAGACCCCCCCCAAAAAAAAGAAAAAAGAAAAAATCAAAAGAATTCTGGGATTGTAGGGTGGGGGGATTAGCAAACAAACCCCTACCAAAACAAATGAACAAAACAGAATAACCCAGTGGGATTATATCAATCCTATTTGAGATGCTAATTAGTGTATTTTAAAAATAAATATATTGTTTTATAACAACAATAATTTTGTTAATATTGTAGACTTGGGCTCTTCTACCCATAAACCACTGTATCTGCATTTTAATTAATTAATAGTTAATAAAATTAATTAATTAATTGATTGATTGATTGATTAATTAGAGACAGGGTCTTCCACTGTGTCTTAGGCTGGCTGTAACCTGTGCCATAGCCCAGATTGGCTTCAAACTTACCACAATCCTCCAGCTGCCTCCTGTTTACAGGTGTAAGGTTTTCAAGTCATTTCCATCCACACTGAAATTTGAAGGGTACCTCTCCAAATCAGTTGGTCTCAATCCTTGCTGTGTCACCCGAAAAAATAGGATCACCTGAATGGTTTTTAAATAATTAAAAAAATGTTTTTATTCTTTGAGAATTTTGAAATGTGTCTATGTCACATTTTTTTAAATGTCCAGTTGGAAATGTCCAGTTGGCTAGGAAAGCCAGAAGAAGGCCTCAGATCTTCTAGGGGTGGAGTTATAGTAGTTCTGAGTTGCAGGGCCTACGTACAAGGACCCCAACTCAAATCCTCTGCAAGAGTGGTACGTGCTTTTAACTGCTGAGCCATCTCTCCAGATTAATTCTTTTGATGCCTAGTCCCCACCTTGGGCCTTGTAGATCAGTTAGATCATGCTGGAAACGTGGGTGTTAGAATCAGCCATGCACTTGTGCAAGGAAGGCACCCTACTTAATAGAGCTGGGGCTGCTTGCTGTTCTAGTTTGGTTTCTGTTGGATTACTAAAACACTAACAAAACCAACTTGGAGAGCAAAGGATTTATTTCACCTTAGAACTCTTGGGTCACAGTCGATCATTGGAGGAAATCAGGGCAGGAACTCAAGGCAGGAACTGAAGCAGAGCGCAGAGCTTCTTTCTGGATTCCCTATCCTGGCTTGCTCTGCTGCTTTTCTTACAGCCCAGGCCAACCTGTTCAGGGATGGCACAGTCCACAGTGGACGAGACCCTCCTCCCTCATCAATGAACAATCAGGAAAATGCCCTGCAGATGCGCCCTCAGGCCAACCTGATGGAAGGAATCCCTCAATTCCTGTTCCCTCTTCCAGGTGTCTTTAGTTTGTGTGAAGTTGTCGAAAACCAGCCAGCACACTTGCCAAGCATGACCAGGGTCCTAGCTTCAAGGCCCAGTTGTGAAGAATAGTTTATGAAGATTATGACAAATATTCAATGAGGAGATGTGGAGGAATCAATGACACTAAGTGCAAGACATCTTTGTACATCAGAGTTAGGAGTGTTTTGGTCTGAAGTGGCAGACCTAGAAGAGATGAACATAGTTCATATCTAAAACATTTTCTTTTGCCAATTAAAATTAGAATTGTTCTCACTAAGCGTGGTGGTGCACACCTTTGATCCTAGCACTTGGGAGGCAGAGGCAAGTGGATCTCTGTGAGTTCAAGGGCAGCCTGGTCTACAGAGTGAGCTCCAGGACAGCTGGGGCTACAGGGAGACCCTGTCTCAAAAAGACTGAAAAAAAAAATTAGAATTGTTCTCAGGGTATGAGAAGTGGTTATTTTCTTAAAGTGGGGACCTGTAATGACTCAAAAAGATGTAGGTGGATGTTCTAGTCTGCTTCTCCATTGCTGTGACAAAACACTCTGACCAAAACCAAGTTGGGAAGGAAAGGGTTTATTCCCCTCACATCTTCTGGGTCACAGTTCATCACTCAGGGATCCCAACTTAGGGCAGGAACCTGGAAGCAGGAGCTGAAGCACAGGCCATGCAGGAATGCTGCTTACAGGCTTGCTCCTCTGGCCCATGCCCAGCCTGCTTTCTTATGCAACACACAACAACCTGCCCAAGGGGTGGAACCACCCACAATGGGCTGGGCCCTCCCACATTACTCAACAATCAAGAAAATATCCCACAGATATGGCCACAGGCCCGTCCATTGAAGGAAATTCCCCAATTGAGGCTCCCTCAACATGGGTGTGTCAAGTTGACACTAACGCTGTCCAAAACAGTGGAGTTTAAGGACATTAGTGTTTAGGCTACCAAAGAATATCACTAGTTATGGAACACGGAGCATTGTAAGGTTGGGCATGTTGGGTATAATACTTGATGATGTGGGAAAGGGCATTTTATTTGTTTTACTTAAAGTATCTGTGTGTGTGTGTGTGTGTGTGCGTGTGTGTGTGTGGTGTTGCCATGCACATGTGAATATCAGAGGACAACTTGTGGGAGTCGATTCTCTCCTTCCCCCATGTTGGCCCTAGGGACTGAACTCAGGTTGTCAGCCTCTGTGATGAGGACCTTTACCCACTGAGCTATATCTAAGGCCCAGAAAAGGGCATTTAGTCTTGGTTTATTATCATCAAAGAAAAGTTAAACTTTGAACATACTTGAAAATGTATTTTCTACCTTTGCTTATGGAAACATGCATTTATTCGTTAGAACTTTTGCTATTTATGCTGTAAGTTCTGAGTTGTAAAGAACATGGAAGGAGTTACTCCCTTTCAACAAGGAAACATTGAACAAAGGGAAAAGAAGCATTTCTTGTATTCCTCCAAGAACCATACTGAGAAATATCCATGTCCAGAAAGTCTAAGCTGAGGTCTGCAAATCAGTAGGAGAACAACAGTGCTGTTTCAGAAGAACTGAGTAGGCTGAGTGTGGACTGGTCTGACAGATACTCCTGAGCACTTCAGTCTTGAGGGAAGCTGTCACCCCACTCCAGAACCCCCTCAGATTCCTAGGGCCTATTGTCTGAGAAAGAGTCCCTTGTGGTTCTGGCAGTTAGAGAAGGGTCGTCACTGTGTGACATCCTATGAGACTTTCCATAGCTAAAGTCCTAGGACCAAGGCTAAAGGATTTTCCCCGAGCTTCATTCCCTCCTTTCCGTACTGGCTAGCCCTTCCTTCTCACCTGACTCAGGTTGGGAAGATAAATATTGTGTACATGGGGGCAGGTTGCTGACAGCTAAGCAGTCTAGTTGAGATTAAATTAGAAGACCACGGTTCTCTCCCTCTCCTACGTGTAACCACTATGGAAATGGGGCTCTAGCATAGTAATAACACAAGCCCCACTGAGGAGCAGCGGTGGAGCTTGTGTTATTACTATGTTATTCTCTGGGAGAATAACTTGTGTTATTCTCTGGGAGGAGGAGAAGTCTTATGGAAGTCCAAAATCTAGAAGAAAGTAAAAATCAAACGCATTCTAGAATCTTTGGCACTTACATCTACTGAGCACGTTAAAGGTAGCCTGCTCTCAGCCACATGAGCTTTAGTCCTCCATTAAAGGCCTATTTGCTCAATATACCAGACCCTGCTTTCAATGGAAAGAACCACATGTTGCCATGTATCCACACATCATTATATTAGGTGCTTTACATAGGAAACTTACAAAACAGGGTCTTCTCGAGGGGTGTAAACAACATCCACGCCCTCTTCCTTTGGTCCTAACGACAAACTGAGGTATAATGTTACCACACTGCCTCTGGGAAACTGTGAGTTGCTTTGGCTTACTTACAGAGCAGTGGATGAGGTTGTCCGTATATGCGTGTAACCGACACGCCCCCTAATGCCAAAGCAGATAGTCTCCATCCAAACATGGATGGTGACTTCCCCATAGCCGCATAAAACTGCGAGAGACCCACCCTAATCCTCCCCAGGCTATATGCCCTTATCCCCTCCCTCTGCCCATGTGAGGTGTGGTTGGACTTTCAGATGAGGGTCCTGTGACTGAGGCGGGACAATTAACAAGCTGTGTGGATCCTGGCAAGCAGGTGCAATGAAGCTTTGAAAGATGGCATGTGTCCTATACAACAGTAGCTCACTGTGTAGTCCTGGCTAGCCTGGAACTCACTATTTAGATCTGGTTAGCCTTGATCTTGGAGTCAGCCTCTGTAGTGCTGAGTTTATAGGTCTCTTCTATGTAGCATCATGCCCCTAGAGAGAAAGTTTTAAAAACAGACAGAAATCTCAGCTAAAAAATCTGGTATATTTCTTAAAAATACAGAAGTTTGGAAAGCCAACCTGTGCTAGGTGACAGAGATACCACATTGAGGAAGCCCTGGTAGAGAAAGAAGCCAGTCTTCAGGAGGTGGCATTTGGCATCCTGCAGAACAGCTACTGGTATTTCCAGTTCCTGCTTGCTCTTCTCCCTGTGGATTGTTAGAGCCTATTAGAAGAGAAGATTCTTGAAGATGAGACCAAAGCATCCATCTAGACACTCTCGGCATAATACCTAACACACAGTAGGTGTGCAGCATGTTTGTTAAACCAAACTTCGCAAGGTTGGAAAATCACTATGAACAGGACAACCCTCGCTTATAGGCCAACTCTAGGCTGTGCCCTGTTCTGAGACTGTCTGGAATTGAGACTGTCTTACATATTTTAAAGGGACCAAATATACACATGGGGGCTGGGGGGAGAAAGAGAAAAAGAAAGAGAAGGAGAGGGGAGACAGAGAGAGAGAGAGAGAGAGAGAGAGAGAGAGGGAAAGGAGGGAGGGAGAGGGGGGAGAGAGAGAGAGAGAGAGAGAGAGAGAGAGAGAGAGAGAGAGAGAGAGAGAAAACAATGACCATACAAATTTATCAAACCATTTACATAAAGCATTTTCTTGTCCTGCCTTACTGGAGTGCTCCTTTCAACTTTTCTTGAACTTTGTCTTATAGTTAGGCTTACCTGTGTGCAATATGCCGTCCTTTGGCACTAAGGGCTTACTAGGGAGCGCTCCTTTGACTGCCAGTGGTTGGTTCCAACCCTGTAATACATGCCTGGCACTCCTGCTTGATCTTAACCTGACTGCCTTAGCCTGCCTGCTTCAATCTACACTATTCTGTTTGGCTGGATCGGACTAAGGAAGGTAGAAGCCAGCCAGCCACACGTAATGCTGCTGGCCTTCAGGAGGGCCCTGCCCATGTGGAAGATTCCCTGGCTGCTTTCTTTTGTTTACATCCTGTCGTTTTCCTTTTCACAATACATAACCTGTTCTCTTCTACAGCGTTCATTTTCACCGCCCCTATTAGCAATGAGAGCTCACTGACTGTTACCAGTGACTTCAACCAGAGATAGTTATCAACTGTGTTTGAGAAGCCCATTCTGCCTACAGGATAGTTGGTAAAAACAATAATTTTTTAAAGACAATGATATTTATTTTGTTTAATTTTTAATTGTTATTTTTTTCTTTTCACAAGAAAACAAAAACAGTACAAAAGGAGGAATTTCCATTTCTTTTCTGGTGAACTAAAGAATCAATCTGCAGGGCTTGGTATGTAATTTTCTTTTTTTTCTTTTTCTTTCTTCTTTTCTTACTCTTTCGAGGCTACCAGAAGGATGTGTTTACTGGCTGGTTCAGGAAGCCTTGAGTTCTCAGCTTAGAAAGAGTCTGGTTAATTTGCGGGGTCTCATCCCTAAACTGCCTAGGCAATTTCTAGCTCCTGTTTTGTTATGTTACCCTCTGAAAAGGGTCACCCCAATCACCAGAAGGGAATCAGGATGCAAACCATTATGATTTCTTCATGCTGAAAAGGGATGCTGGGTGTGGCAACTCTGGTATCCCCCATGACCCAGAGAGTCAATCTAAAAGACCCCCAAAAGTATAACTAAAAAGGGAAAAGAAAAAAGAAGTCCTTGACTGGTGCCCGTGAAAATGCAGTGAAGGCAGGAGTAGTTAAGTGATGGGAAAATGCAGTGAAGGCAGGGAACCAGAAGTAAGAACAGGGTGGATTCTAATTTCCAAATTAAGAGCCCAGTAGAATTTCATAGCAAGGGATTTCAAAGCATCCATTTGTTAGGTTTCTCCTTCTGTCCATTTGGCCATGATGTCGACTCAGGACCTGCTTTCCAGGTATTTTAATAGTCAGGATATGACTTTCCACTTAGATAGTTGCTAAAAAGAAAGAGGAAATTTTATTATTGAGCATTAATTGGAAACAATAGTGGATTTATCCTTTGGCTGCAAGTGACCCTATTCTGTTAATCAAGGCTAAGATCTAAGATTTTATGCCTGTTTAACATTATTTCATGTAAATAAAAGCCCGATAGCTAGCAGCACAAATTTTCAGGCTTTAAAATAAATATATTGACTATCTTTTGGTTATACTTTCTTTTGGAGTGCTGAAGTCCACACAATTTGCCCCGATTAACCAAACTTTGTTTTCTCAAGGTCAGTTGAGAATTGAGGTTCTGGTGTTCAAGGGGTGGTGAACGACTGGCTCCTTCTGGCCATTATTAACCAGTTCCATCTACCAAGGACAAGGTCAGTCTTGCTAGACCAGGCTTCCCTTTGGAGCACGAGGCAACTTTCCTCTATGTTGACCTTCCTCTTTAGAGACTGGACACTGGCTGGGGTTCTGTTAGTGGATCTCCAAGACCTCCCTGCACAGGAAGCCTGGTGACTCACAACTGCAGAACCTTTTAAGAGATGCCCATGTACAAAATTCCCTGGGACTAAAAAAGTTAAGCTACACCAGTCTGAAACTTTTTTTAAGCCAATTTTTTAATTGAAGCTTTGTGCATTTCATACAAAATTTCAAATCAAATCTAGACCTGTGCCCCCCTCCCTGCCCCCCCACCCCACCAGAGCTCATGTATTCTGCAAAACATGTTTTTCATCTTTTTCTCAGTCTCTGTCAAAATTCTCGATGCAGAAGTCTACTGTTTAGAGCAGAAGTTCACCATTTCAGTCCATTCTTTGACCCAGTCTTTTTGTTGTTGTTGTTGTTGTTATTCCTTCTAATCTGCATCACTTCAAAATATGCATATATGCATGCCACATATATCATAGGTTTTAGCATCTTCAGCTTATGATTTTTTTCTTTATTAGGCTGAAAGATGTCATGTCTGAAGGCTCCTCCTTGGCAAGCCCAAACCACTATCAATTCTGCCTTGTATTCCACATTGGGGTTTTCCCTTCCCATGGTCACCAAATGAGGTCCAGTAAGCACTGCGTCCTGTCTTGATCTTCCTGTACTGGTCTCCATGATACAGCCTGGGTAGTCCAGCAATGGCAGTCTATACTCTGAAGAGGCTGAAACCCCAGTAGTTGCTCAGTCCATAAGTTAGATGTCTCAGCAGTTCCCATCTGGCACTGAAGGTTTGGAGGATTCTTGGAGAGACACGAGTCTTCAGTCCATATTGGAAGGTTGAAAAGCTGTGTCTCATGTCTTTGAAGGGTGGCAAAAGCAGTGGCAGCCACAGGGTAGCTGCACTTGCCAGTAAGACAGGCAAAATAACTGTGCTTTTTTTTTTTTTTTTACTTTTTGTCTTTTTACTAAGATCTCAAGTTTTATACCTGAAGTACAATTTCTCAGGTCTTACTATTTATTTATTTCTGGTTATACTTTCCTCTTGGATATTTAAGGCCACACTAACTGATTAACCAAGGTTTTTGTTTTCACAAGGTCAGTTGAGGATCTGGTCCTCAAGGGTCACTTGGGTTTGGGGGGTGGGAGAGGGAGCCCCTGGCTCCTTTTGGCTTTTCAATTACCAGTTCCATCCACTCAAGGATAAAGTCAGGTCTTGCTAGACCAGGCTTTCCTTTTTTTTAAATTATGAGCAGACTTTCCTCTTTATAGACTGGACACTGGCTGAAGTCCCATTAGTGGATCTCCAAGACCTCCCTGCACAGGAAGACTGGTAACTCACATTTGCAGGACATTTCAAGAGATGCCCCCATGCATAGTCCCCTAAGACTTAGTTGACCTCTGAGGGCAAGGAACAAAGTTATCCCTTAAGACCTTTGGCCAAATTGGTATGGACATTAAGTATGGTCATTAAGCATCCACAAAGGCTAAGTTACAGCAGACTGATACTTTTAACTACTGTGTAATATTTTTAGAAGATGCTTGGACAAAAGCTCAAGCAGCCTTGTGTAAGAAATACTAAGAAGCACTCCCATAAAATAAATACTGTGGTTAGACACAATGTCATGCCACTAGTTTTTTCCTCATTCTTTTGATCTTACATTACTCTAAAATATATTTTAGAGTATACCTCCACTCATATACCAAAAATTCCTAACTCTGAAAAGAAATGGTAGCTTAGTTCTAGAACCTGTTAAGGGATTCACAATATAATAGCATAGTTGTTTTCAGATCACTAGGAATATAACATTAATGTTGCTCAGTTTGCCTTACAACTAGGTAATTGGTGGTAGCATCTACAGATGAGGTATACCATGCATTGTTTGTTTTTCTGGGACTGTGTAACTTCACTTAACATGATATCTTCTAGTTCCATCCATTTACCTGCAAAGTTCAAAACGTCATCATTCTTTACCGCTGCATAGAACTCCATTGTGTAGATGTACCACATTTTCTCTATCCACTCATCAGTTGAGGGGCACTTGGGTTGGTTTCAGCTCTTCTCTGTGCTTCGGGTGTTCCTGGGAAATCCCCGATCTAAGCTCTGTGCACTCCCACCAATCTGATACTTTTAAGAACTGTATCATATTTAGATAAAATTTAAGAAAAGCCTAAGAAGCCTTGCATAAACTTTGACTGGAAGAGATTTAACACCATAGGTCAAGCAGGCAAAGCCAATGAGAGAGATTTAAACAACTTTAGGTGTATCTTAATTGTAAACGATTTTTTTTCTTTCTTATGTGTATGAGTGTATTGCATGTAGGTAGGTGCACCTGTGTTGTGCAATGCTGTGGAGGTCAGAAGAGGGGGTGGGATTCCCCTGGAACTGGAGTTAAAGACAGTTCTTAGCCACCATGTGGATGCTGGGAATTGAACCCGGTTCCTGAGCCATCTCTCCAGCCCCGTAAATGATTTACTACAAACATAAGTAGTCTCTTTCTCAAACCGCATATCCTGGTTTGTAGTTTTCCAATAACGGGGAACATACCTGTTGACCAGAATTAAGCTGGTAAATTTTACCAAGTCTGTCCAAACTATCTTCTTCTGGGCTGCATGCTGCTAGTTCAGGGAGGTAAACCTAGCTTTTCTTGAATCAAATTATCTTGAAATGGGCAGAACAGATATCAAGTGTTACACTTGCATAATAGACAGACAAAGAATATCTTTCATTAGTCAGAGGTAACCCATTACATGTCTATGCCCCTTTAACCTGAATCTACAACTGCAAGTCGAGTACAAGCCAGGAATGGACCAAAAACCAACTACAAACCTGTATGGTTATAATCCCATTAGTAAACTGGCTTTAGTGTTTATACCATTCTACCCTGGAAAAATTACACCACTTCAATCCAGTACAAATAAGTTATTTTCCACTAAACTTTGCAATATTTATGTCCATCCAGACTAATAGGACAGTCACCCCAAACACTTAACCACAAAATAAAAACCTTAACGTGATTCTACTAGTCCCAGGGCAGGCTCCAGACAACCAAATCTTTCCAGCTATTCAGAGACGTACCACACAGACCTGGCAAAAAGCCTGTCTATACACCCCAAAGATGTTCCACTTAATGTTAAAATATCCCCCACACGAAACACAACCAAAGGCCTTGAAATCGATTTTATCTAATATTAACATAACAACTGCTCCTTATTTCTTACCACCATTTACTTGTATGATTTTTGTTAACCATCCTTTTACCTTGGGATAGTATCTATCTTTAAAGGTGAGGCAAGTTTCTCACAGATAAGAAAAAAAAAACATGGGCTTTGTTTCTTTCTGGTCTTTTCGAGACAAGGTCTCCCTGTAGCCCCAGCTGTCCTGGAACTTGCTCTGTAGACCAGGCTGGCCTTGAACTCGCAAAGATCCAGCTGCCTCTGCCTCCCAAGAGCTAGGATTAAAAGCTTGCGCCACCACACCTGGCTGGGCTTTGTTTCTTAATCCATTCTACTAATCTATATCTCTTAGTTGGAGAATTCAGTCCATTGATATTTAGAACTGTTGTTGAAAGAATTAAATTGCTTCCAATCATTTTAATTTCTAGTAATTCTTACTCTAAGTTTTTATTTCCATAGTGGTTGTATCATTTGTTTTCTGGTGTTGATTGGTTATAGTCATCCCTGCCCTCTGCTGTGTGTATTGCTTGAAATATTCTCTGCCAGGATGGCTTATTGGAGAGAAATTCTTTCACCTTATTTATATCATGGAACAGTTTCCTTTATAACAGACATTTTTGCTGGATAAAGTACTCTGGGTTGACATCTGTAGTTTTTTTTTTTTCTCTTTATTTATTTTTTAAGGGATTCTACAATACAATGACACAGTTGTTTGCAGATAGCATTGACGGCACTCATTATGTCATACAATCAGGTAATTGGTGCATTTTGCAAGTATCTATGTCCAAATTTTGAACAACCCAAGGTTCCCATAGACCAGTTGGAGAAGCTTGTATGCACAGGCATTTGGATCAGTTAGGATTCCAGACTATTTTCCTGTAGTCTCACGATTTCCCCCATCTCTTCTGGCAGCCCTTACAGAATCTAACCAATGCATCCTCTTCCGCAGTTTTTTTCCCTGGGTTTGGGAAAGGGCACAAGTGGGTGAGAAGAAAATCGTAATTTTTAATTTCTTTGAGTTGTCATTGTTGGACTCTCAAGTCTGTTTCAGGTTGTTTTCCTCATGGTTGACAGCTTTTCACGTATACCCTTTTCAGTACATACTAACAAAGCACAAGTAGTTGGATGTACAGGCAATTAGCAGACTAATTATTATGTAGAATCTAAGCTGTGAGCATAGACACAGATGCTTGGAATGGTAAAATGCTAATCCGCAAACTGTTGTTTCTCTAGATAAGGGTGACAAGTTTCTATGTGGCTTATAAACATCTCCTAACCACTAGAGGACCATAAGCTTGTGGCATCCACTGTGAGTTATCTCTCCAAGGAGAAGCTAATAGCCAATAGATTTGGGATATGTATAGACGTGGCTGCCACTGTTGCACAGTACTCCAGGCTGTTGAGGTTAGCTGATGTTAGTGCGGAGGATCCTTGCTTGTCTCAGGGAGACACATATTTTGCTGTATTGCTTTAGTGGCCTTTGGTAATGCCTCTGCGCATTTCAGAGGCCAGTTGTAACGCTAGCAAGTGACGTCTCATAACATTTTTATGCTCACACCAGGTCTTCTTTTAAATTTCATGGTGGTACACATAGAAATGGACCGTATTAAGTGGACATTGCTCTTGAAACACCCCTTTGAAGTGGAATGTAAAAATGACCATCCCTTCAGAAGGATCCATGGTCAGCCTTGTTCTGCATCGTGTCCAGTAACCAGCTAAATAAATATTGACGATGGCTTTGGAAAGCTGACAGGAGCACATTGACCTATCTGAGAGTCAGTGAACGCACTCTAGCAACTAGGAGCTGAATACTTGAAAGGGCCAAGTGTGGGTTGTGTTGCAGATGGATGGAGTGCCTGGGCTTGTGGACAGATGCACTGAGCCACTCAGCCAGAAGAATAGGACAGATCAGACAGACAGACACACAGAGAGACGACAGACACACGTGGGGCTGCTTGGCGCAGGAATAGGCAGAATGGCTCAAAGCAAGACAGCTGAGTTGGCGCCTTGGCTCCAGAACCAAAGGATGGAGGTGCGCACTAGATGGAGAGAATTGGAAGGAATTAAACTTCAATTGCCAGGCAGAAGGACTGAACAATTCAGGGACCATGCAGAGGGATGGACCGCAGCCTCCTGTATCCAGATGGAGCGAGTAGTCAGGTGTACGGAGATGGACAGAGAACCCTGGGGTACCAAGCCCGGTGGGGACAGGAAGACATGGTGGCTGCACAGGGCGGCTGGGGCCTGAGCACCTGGGCATAGCAGACAGACAGAGGATCTCCAACACTCTCTTCTTGGGTCAGGTCTGTTTGACTCATGTTTTGGCCATGGGGACCTGCTCAAGCACACAGAAGGTGTGGTCCTTCCCAAGGCTGGAGCCTGGATGCTGCAGGATCTAAACTAGCCCTGCAGGTGGGACGACCTCTGATGGGCCGTGGAGCCCCAACAAGCGGGGGTCTGCCTCCTGCCCCCAGGCCTCAGGAAAACCAAACACTGAACAACCTGGCCTGGGCTCTTGGCATCTTGTGTTCAGGCAGACACCCAGGATGGCAGATGACAGCCACACATGGGAACCTGGGGTTCTGCCTGGGAGCAGGTTCCTTGGTGTCTGGCAGGGCAGTCACGCCCTGTCTGCTAGGTCAAGCTAACTGTAGTCTCTGGTGTCCATAGAAGTGGGTCATGAACTACTTCTGTGCACTGAATTTCTAGGGGTCTTCCCTCATCCATGTTGGGTGGGTTAGTGTGGGGAAGCCTGAGATTAGCACAGCTGAGAGGCAGGGCCTTGTGCCTGAGAGCCTCTTTTGGACAAATGCTCACAGCTCTTTGCAAACTTGGAACATCCGTGGATCAGTATGTATTAACCGTGCCTCCAAAGAAATGTAAAAGAGGAAAGTTATTGTTTCTTTTAATTGACTTATTAAAATCACAGTTTTAAATACATCATAATGTTTATTTTAAAATTTCTGTCAAAATGGCTAAACTTTCAATAGGGCCATCTACACGTGCTTTAGGGCAGTCACACGTGAAGACCATGTAGTGACACTTTGTGAATGCTCTTTGTGTAACCACCTTAACATGTTTCATCATTTGTTAATTATTTGCATTGAAATGAATAGAAAATTAAGGTGTGAAGTATTCTGAAATAATTTAATGCTATAAGCAGAGGGAGAGATCCAAAGGCCTTTATTGTTATTATCCCTCTCCATATTCTCTCCTCTCGGCTCTGCCCTCCCATTCTCCACCAGTTATTACCCGTCTAACTCTAATATCCCTTTTCCCCTCATATCACTGCATTTATGACCCCTCCCAGGAATCATCCTTCCTATCCACCCATGGCTGTTTTTTAGTTCTTGACCTCTAGAATTTCAAATTGAAGCAGATGCATATCTAAGATTTCAAAGTTAGCATTCAACTATGAGAGAGAACATGCGATATTTGTATTTCTGTGTTTTGTTACCTCACTCAGGATAACAGTTTTCGGTGAATTTTACTAAGTTGTTACTAGGAGAATAACACCCTCTACTACAGATAGATAGACACAGGAAAATCCTTACTGAAACAAAATGGCCCTATCATTCATGTTAACCTTTAAACCAAAATGGTGGCAGGAATTTAGATGATATAATAAACACAGTAATCTGAGCTGGTCTCGAAATTACATGTAGCCCACAATAGTTATTGTTTCTGTTAATGGGTTTCATAAAGTCACAGTTTGTATTATATCATACTTTTGGTAAAACTTGTGTATGATTTTGTACCTTCAACAAGATCTTCTACATGTGCTTTAAGAAATCCCAGGTGAAGACCAACTAGTGCCATTTTGACTCTGAATGCTCTTATGTCAGGTGATATTAAAATGTTTCATCATCTCCCACCCTATTCCCTGCAAGCCTTGAGCCCAGGTCCTGTTCCAATTCCTTGACAGCTTCCTAACCCAGACTAGCTAAGCCTTCTTTTGTAGTTTAGGAGGTCCCTCTACAGGTGGTCCCCACCTTCCCCACCTTTCCCTGGGCTCTTGATCTGCCCGACAAAAACCAGCCCTCCTATTACCCTGGTCAGACAGATCTTACCCACTTTGTCTGTATTCCATTCCCCTGTAGCCTGAATATCTTTAATCTACCAACTCCACCCAGTCTGTCTGGTAGCCTTAGCCCCAGGTCCATTCTTGCAAATCCACCTCAGATCTCCACACTATCATCCTAATACAGATTAGCTAAACCATCTAGCATATTTTGTTAAAATCCTCCACAGGTGGTCCCCACCCATTCCAAAGTTCACCTGATGGAGGCATGACACGACACAGGCTCCCCCTACTCCTGCTTTGCGCTACCAGTACCAACAGACCTACCCACTACCCAGACTACCCATACCCCCTGCCCACTACCCATACACGCCCACTACCCAGACGACACCTACTACCCAGACCACCACTAGCCAGACCCCACCCACTAAGCCAGACCCGCCCACTACCAGTAAACCACCTACTACCCAGACCCACCCAAACTACCCAACCCAATTACTACCCTGTAAACCTGAAGCACAAATCAACTAATTTACAAGCCTTAGCAAAGAGCAGTACAGCTACATAACACTATAGACAAAACCAAATTCCAAATAAATAAAGGCAGAAGAGAATTTCCTACTGGGGGACAAAAACCATCCATATGCCCAAAGGCAATGGAAAACAAATAACAGGACAAACCTGCAGGCAGTGGGTGGGGCGAGGGATGGACACCCAGGTCTAGACCTTGCTCCCTGCGAGCTGCTGGGAGATTGGCTAGAAAGTGGCCAAGAGGTGAGGCCATGTAGGGGAGAATTTTGCCACTTAAAGTAAACCCTCTTTATATGTGCGATGGCAAAACGTCCTTGAAGAGGTTTTCAACAAGTATCCTTATTCTAAGGGAAAATCTTACAGCAAATTTCTTCTTAGGCAAAAATTCTTCTGTGCACTCTACATGCTAAAAACCATAAGAAATGCATAGATATTAATAGTATAATATATATATATATATTATAGGAGAGAGAGAGAGAGAGAGAGGAGAGAGAACATGTGACCCAGAAAAGCCCAGGAGAAGGGCTAGGAATGTGCTTCACACAAAGCGATTTGGGGAGAGACAACTCCAAGAGATAAGTTTAGGTGAATAATAACCTTGGGTGGAGGTGGGGAATTTACCATTAAGAGCATGATAAACATCTTGGTAAAATCAAGGAGGACAGTCTACAAATGATGTACATGTACTAAAGTCCTAATCTAAGGCATGCACTACTCAGAGAAAAGGTAGATATTAATCAAAAGGAGACTGTCCAGGATGGCTTTTTCCCACAGAGACAAGACTCTAGGTGATGTCCCTAGTTCTGGGTGTTTTGAGAGACAGGTTTGTAGACAGAGATTTGGTTTTGCTCACTCCTGCCCCATCAAGGCTGAATTGCCAGTTCAAAAACTACTGAATGCCATTCTGTTCTGAATTAACCCATTCTGTGTTGCAGCACAAACCAAGAGACTATTTCCCCAACAAATCCCATCAGTCTATAGATGTGTATGACAATGGGATTCGCCCTAGGGAACCCTACTTCACAGAGTTTCAAATGAACAGTCATAAGCATGATTAAAGAACTTAATGAAGAGACAGGCAATCCAAAGAGCTTAAAGAAGATGGGCATAAACTTGTGATGGAAGCTTAAAACATACAAATATGTGATTGAATGAAATGACAGAAACAATATCAGTGAATTCACACCTTGTGAAAGTGAATTCACAAAAGAGATAAAATATTGAAGAAAAACCGAGAACCAAATAAAGAGGAAATTGAAAAAACTCAACCCAGCCAATTAGAAACAGTAGGTGAAACCCTTTCAAGCAGAATCAGTGAGACCATAAATCCTTTATTTAGAAAAACTATCTATCAATGCCAAAGGGGAAATGTAAAATTTTTAATTACATAATGCCCTGAAATAATTCACGTCCACCAGGTGTAAATTAACAGAGAATACTCGGAAGCATGCAAATGACTTGGAGATATGAATGAGTATACGAAGGGTTACAAAAGAAAACAGAGATAGGTATAACAACCAAACACAAAATAGGGCTGTGAGCACTAACAAGTTTAAATGACAGTAGTGAATACAAATCTGGTTTAAGAGTGGTTAAAATTTCTTAATTTCATATTGATTTTTTATTGAAATTTTATTTCTGCAAAACTTTTGATGCCATTTAGATACCCTCCCATATCTACATACTTCCTTACTAAACCCAACTGAGTCAGGATTGTGTCTCCAAATGTTCTTGGAGTTCATACCATGCCCGTTGAGCCCACGTAACTATACCAAAATCTCACCCTCTAAAAGAGACCTGACTTTTTCTGTTCCCAACAGCTATCAGTTGCTAATATGTCCTCAGGTAGGGTTGAGGTTTCTTTTCTACTTTCCCACCTCTATGCTACTATTTTGTTTGGTTTGAACTTAAGTGGGACTTGTGCATGCTGCCACCATTGCTGTGAGTTCATGAATATTGAGCAGATGTCTGGAAAACTTGTTCTCTTGTGGGCCATCCTATCCTCTGGCCTTTACAATCTGGCAGCTGCCCTGTTCTGCAAATGTTTCGCCTGAGCTTGAAAACATAAGTTTGATAACGAGGTCTTCTATTCAGGGATAAGGACATTGCAGCTACTTATTCTCTATACATATACCAATTGTGGTTTTCTGTGTTAATCAGCAACTGATGTATAAGAATTTTCTCTGCTAGAGTTGAGAGATATATTAATCTATGGTATAAAATTAAGTCACTAAAACAAGTTGAATACTATACCTTTAGTATAATTGTTGTATTGGGTTTTCTCCCATGGCCTATGGCCTGTCTAACCCCAGGTTCCCAAGGCTAATATCAATGTCAAGGTATGGCTTCCATCCTAAAGAAGCATAGCTTCTGTCCAATTAAAAGTAGTTGGTTACTCCTACTACATCTGTACCAACTATTGCATCAGTGGGAATATTTTGCCAGGGAAGCTCAGTTTTTGTGGGGTCACAGGGATTCACAGCTGGGTAAATTCATGCTAACTTTTTCCTTCAGGTAGCTTGCAAAGTGCCTCCCAACACTATGAACACTGCCATAGAAGAGAGGCCTTAAGTTAATACCAGGTTTAGTCTCTCTTTGTTTGTTTTACAGCTCATTATATATTGTCCTCAGCAATGGGGGTCTTAACAAGGAAGTTCCTGGTGGATAACTGAGTCTTTTTATATTTTTATCAGACTGTTTGCCTTTTTTTGTTTTTAGGTATGGACTTTCTCAATTAAACGAGTTAGAAAGTCTTCAGATGTATGGTTTATCTCCTCCAGGCTTTCTTTTAACAGCAGATATACTGATCAATAGGATTTTGTAAAATTTTTTCTTTAATTGTTATGAATCTAAATACCCATCCCTATTTATTACCATTTGTTCTTTAATTACTAGAATTAAAGGAAGACTCTAAACCAGCCCACCAGTCCTTGCAAACAAAACTTGGACAACCCAAGAGTGTGAAATGTCACCCCACTCGCAACGTACCAAAATAACACAACAACCAAAAACCCAACAACAAATGGATCTTCTGTCTCACTCTCTTTTGCCCTCCACTACAAAGCCCAGGGACTCTCAGTGGAAGAAGGGGTGGATGTAAGATTTAGAAGGGCCAAGGTGGAGGGCATGTTGTGATGAATTATGAGATCAAAGGAAAAATGGACTGGATTTTTTCTTTTTACTTTTTAAATTTGATCAACATGATTTGTGTAAGCAAACTTCTTCAACTGAGATTGGGACCCTGGGTTGTACAAAACTAACCAGATGTGAACTAATTGGTTTTATTGGACACGCCTTAATGTTTTATTGCCTATGAGTAATCTGGTTAAAAAAAAATAGAGTGAGCTGGGAGAGATGGCCTAGCGGTTAAGAGCCGCAAACCGCCTCTTACAGAGGACCCGGGTTCGTCCCACAGTACCCCACATGGCGGCCAAGAAACCGTCTGAAACTCCATTCCAGGAGAACGCCCAGTTCCAGGGGAATCTGAAGACCCTCTTCTGACGTCCCGCGCATGTGCAAGACATGGGTGCACAAAAACCTGATGCAGACAGTACATCATAACATACAAAATATAAAAAATTTTAAAAATAATATTAAAAATCAAACGATGTATTTCACCATCTGGAACTTTTCATTGGCTTTTTACTGCTGTAAAATAAAGAACCAAATCTTAAAATAATATAGCCATCCTTTTCCCCATTGTTATGAATTTTGTCACATCAAACAGTCCATTTTAACATCTCATAACCCATATAATTTTTCTCTATATTTTATTTTAAACTTTTTTGTATTTAAAACACATAGAATTTATTTCACATTTTAATTTTCATAACAAATTTCATTTTAGTATTCATTACTTAAAATGATAATTAATTAATTTAAGGAAATATATATAATAATAAGTTATATATATATAGTAGGAATATAGTGTGTCTTATTTGTACCACAATATCTATAACATTTCTGGATAAACTTTTTCTTTTCCATCCTAAGTGACTTTTGTTTTCCCTTTTCTATTGTCCTATATATAATTAATTCCTAATCATTAATTTCAATATGTTGTATTTATGTTGATATAGTTGACTTTTGTCCTTTTGAATTGAATGCATTTTTATCATCAATGTTTGATTATTTATGTCACTTTACAAAATTCTCTAGATTCCTTTAATCACATATAAGCAGAGAACAATAGTGGTGAAAAGATGTAGAGAGAACAGGAAGCAGAAGTTGGAGAGGTTTAATCAATGAGTACAAAAGTTACAGTGGATTTTGAAGAATAAAATCCTGTTGTATTCCATTGTATAGTAAAGGAACTAATAAGCAATAAGCTATTGTGAGTTTCAAAATAGATGGCAAAATGATTCTTGAATGCTTTTGAAACAAAGTGATAAGTATGAGGTGATAAATTCCTATTTATCATAAGATTATCATGCAATGTGTCTGTCAAACTCATGTTTGCATCACTTATGTAATACAACCATTTATTGACAAACTGGAAAGTGAAGAAATAGGCTGATGTTTCAAATAGTTCACCGAATTTCAGTTTACATAAAGTGCTTTTCTAATTTGTTTGGTGTCTTTTCTTTTTCTCAAATCATTTTGTGCTTTTAAAATGTCAAATTTATTTCCTTCAAGAGGGAGTGCTAACTTGATTAACTCAAACAACCATGATCAAGAACAAAGGTATTATTGGACTGTGACTAGCATTGGTTGTAAGAAGGCTTTCTGATTCACAGGTTGGTATTCTTGGTTACTTAGTTTCCAAAGGGTGACAGATATCAGAAGATATATGAAATTTGAGAATTCTTCAGAAGACAGCTGCTGGCTCATGAATACTCTGAGGCATTTATTGATGATTATCTCATGTTTTCAGTGTTTATCACCAGAGAAAAGAACAGGGATTGGCTGAGCAGGTATTTTGTCCTTATGGTCAAGTTTTTTCTAACAGGGTGTAGACAAAGCAGGTCTTGTTGCTCATTTAGTGCATGCTGCAGAAATGTGATCCACTTTCGCCAGAACTTCCAGGTCCATCTGCTACCGTGTTAGATACTTTAAAAGGTAAAACGCTGGAGGTTATTTTCTCTGACCATTGTTTTTCCATTCTATATTTAGCTTATTTCTGCACTAGTCTTTATCATCTACTTTATGACAGTTTATAGCTATTGGTTATTTCCCTACATCCTGAGGGTATGACATTCAATTAACTTGAAAGCTTCCTTGTGTTAAGTGTAGACATTACAGTTATTACTATCTTCTTAGAACAATGCTCACACAGGTATTATTATGCCTGAGTGTGTTGTTGTTCTCTGCTTCATTCATTCTATTGCTCATCATTTCTTTCCAGATTTCAGAGTATGAGCACCTCTTACGATCTCACCATCAGGTTCATAGCCGATCCTATGTCGTTAATTTCGCGGCCATTTGGTGCCTCTTTTTCCCCCCCCCAAATTAATATTCGCTCAATCTATTCCTTACCATTCTTTCAGTTATCTAAGCCAAGGCCAGATCATCGACTCAATGTAAGCCAATTTCCCCTAGCTGCAGCTATTCATTCGGATCAGAAGCTCACGCACAGGCTGTTCACTATCTGTCACAGGCCTTGTCATTTTCCTCAATGGACTTATACAATTATTGGGAGAATCTATCAGACAATCAAATGCACATGGTGAACCTCTTGGCTGTGCCCATTGTACTAAAGTACACAAAGCTGTAAAAGGCAATAATTCTAAATCAAAAAAAGGAAAAAAGATAAAAATAAACCAGAATGATAATAGTGATAATACAGAAAGCAATTATAAATGTTATTTCATTTACTTTTGATAAAAAGTCCCCTGAAGCAGACCTTGCTCACTGTGCCATGATTCCCCTGCATCCTGAGCACCTCCACCCTCTCCCAGCACTCTGAATCGCTGCTTCTAACCTTCTGCCAAGGCCCACTCCTGCTCTTCCCCACCTCAGATTTCTGGACTGGCCTTCTAACCCATCCACTGTAGCACACCAGGGAAAAGACCAAATCTATGCATCATAGGTCATACAGGTAAGAAGAAGACTCTTTAGACCAATGGCATTGGCCAGGTCTTCCACAGGATTATAGAGAAAAACTTCACGAAATTCTGGAAAGACATATCTATACAGACTCAATACGCACATAGAACATCAATTTAGACAAGACCAGAACACAAACTCTCCCTCAGCAATATCATAGTAAAACGCCTTAAAATATATAGACAAAGAAAGGTGCTGAAACTCCTAGAGAAAACCAAAATTTATAGGAATACCTATCAGAATTACACTGATTACTTTCAATGCATACTATGAAAGCCAACAAGAGTCTATACCAAAGCCTTCTCAGGTTTAAAATGACCATGGATCCTCATCCCGAATACATTCCCACAAATCTATCTGTCTTAGTTGAAGGGGATTGGAAAAGTTTCCACGATAAAAACAACTTGAAAATTTCATGTCCACCAAATAAGCCCTACAAAGAATACTCCAAGCTATAACAAGGACTGAAGATAGGAATGCTCATCCATGGGTTATTGCCAGAACGTGAACGTATCATTGTAGCCACACATGCAGTAGGCAGCCAGGGACAATCAATAAAAGCATTTCAATAAATGGAATACATAATCAATTCTACAAGGCTAACCATACAACATAATACATATCACCGGCTTGAACCGAGTCATTAGGTCAGAGTCGTCCATCATTATATGTACCATTCCAGTTTTTGCTGGCAAACACCACTCAAGCCAAAGACCCCAAATGAATAATCTCATTGCATTTATAGCTCGTTCCAATTCAATCCAGCTTATTATACTCAACAGCAACGCAGCTTTAGTCCCTACACCATTCATGAACTTAACACAACACATTCTCCTCAGATTTGTAGCAATTGAATATTGAGATGTGCCGATTTAACAACAGCAATCACTGATTCAGTGCAAATGAAATTAAAATCGATGACCTTTTTAAAGAGAGCTCAGAAAAGCAGAATCTTAAAATCCAAAGGGAGTCACACAAAGTCCCTGGGATCGACAAAGCAATCTTTTTGAAGCCAAAACAAGTAAAACAAACTCTGGGGATCTACGCATCTAGATCTCAAACTACACTACAGAGCTGAAGTCATGAAAACGCATGGTATCTGACCTAAAAAAAGATACATAGGTCATGGAACATGAGAGGACCCAAATATTTAGTGCATGCAGACTTCAGCATCCCTGATATTTGTTAGTTGTTCCAAGAATAGCACAAAGCGGTAAAACCAGCATTTTCAACAAATAAGCGTTTCAAATCTGGATTTCCCGTGTAGAAGAAGTGAAAATTTGACTCCTCTTTAACCACAAAAGAGTCAGCTCCAAATGGATCAAAGATCACAGTATGAAACCAGAGATCACTGAGACAGCTAATAGAAATAGTATAGTATCACTTGGGGGCTGGAGAGATGGCCTAGCAGTTAACAACGCAGCCGACTGCTCTTACAGAGAGCCGTGTTCGAATCCCCAGCACCCACATGGGGCCGAGAAGCGTCTGAAACTCAATCCAGGAGAACGCCAGTTCCAGGGGAATCGACCACCTCCTTCTGACCTCCGTGGCATTGCACGACACGGTGGTGCACAAACCTACATCGCAGACAGTACATTCATACAATACAAAATAAATTTTAAAAAAGTTTTTTAATAAAAAAGAAAAAAACAAAAGAAATAGTATAGTAGACCTAACAAGATATGGTGTAGGAAAGGCCCTTTCTTTTTTTTTTAAGCGTTTTCAGACAGGGTCTCCCTTGTAGCCCCAGGTGTACTGAATTCACTCTGTAGACCAGGCTGGCCTTAAACTCACAAAGATCCAGCCTGCCTCTGCCTCTGCCTCCCCAAATGTGCTAGGGATTAAAGGTGTGCACCCCAAGCCCGACATGGAAAGGACTTTCTAAAACAGACATCAGTTGTTTAGGCATTAAGGTCAACAATCACGAAGACGTTACCTCACAGAACTAAAAAGATCTGTACAGAATAAAAAAAAACCAAGGAAGTGAGGAAGAAACCCACTGACTGGGAGAAAATTTTCACCTGCAGCACATTTGACTGAGGACTAATATCCAGAATATAAAAAGAACTAAAAAAAAAAAAGAAGAAAAAAGAAATAAGTGACTCATGAAGAAAGATGGGCTAAGAAACACATTGGAAATCCCCAAAGCAAAGAAATTAAATGGCTATGAAACACCTCTACATCCATAATAATTAGAGAAATGAAAATAAAATTTATTTAATATGCAACCATGCCCTTGTCAGACTGGCAGAGATCAAGAGAACAAAATATACCAAATTCTGTGGAGGGATGGGAGAATGGGAAATCATCAGCTGCTGAGGGAATGCAAACTAATGTAACTATTATGTAAAGCATGTGAAATACTCTTAGGTGCTAAAAAAAAATGAATGTACTCCATGATTTGATGATACCACTTCATACTATATCATATATACAAGCCACTCATCCTACCAGTGAGATACTTAAACATCCATGTCTGTTGTTGGTTTTCTCGTGACAATAGCTAAGAAATGGAAACAATATAAATGTTTCTCACCTGACAAATGAATAATGAAAATCTGAAATGGAGCTCCAGTCATGGGTAAGAAAAGACAAAATCATGTAAATTTGCATGCATAAATTGATGAACTAGGAACTGTTATACTATGTGAAGTAGCAAGACTGAAAAGCAACAGGGTCGTGTTGTCCCTCTTTGCAGATCTTGGCACCAATCCTGTATATGTGAGGATATATCCTGATATAAAACTACAGGAGCCAGGGAAATGGAAAGGAGGTTGGAAGGTAAAGGGTAAGAGAGAACCCGAGAGAAGGGGATGGTAAGAAACAGATGTTATCCAAAAATCGAGATGGGGAAAATGGAGACATCAACATGGATGTATGACATGAGAAGACATGACATGACCATAGGAAGTAAAAGGGAGAAGGAATTGAGGAGAGGGGAAAACAATAAACAGGTATTATAAAGTGTGGAAATGGGGTCACTAAAAATGGTGGACAAAGAGGGACGTTAGGCAGGGAGAGAGGGAACCATTAATGCCTTGTTTTTCTAGACTGTGTTACTTTCAGCTCGCATGATATCTTCTAGCTCCATCCCTTAAAAACCTGCAAATTCATGATGTCATTTTCTTTACTGCTGCATACACTTACTTTGTGTAGATGTACCACACATTTTCTCTAATCCATCCCCAGTGATGGGGCACTTGGGTTGGTTTCCAGCATCCCTTGCTTTGTGAAGTAGAGCTGCAATAACATGGCTGTGAATGTATTTCTGAGGTAAGATGGGTCTTGTGGGTACATTATACGTCCGGCAGAGTGGTATGGCTGGGTCAGGTGGCACGTTTCATTTCCAAGTCCTTCCAAGGGTTCTTCCCACACTGCTTTCCATAGTGGCTGTTACAGTTTACATTCCCACAGCCAGTGGATGAGTGTTTCCTTTCCCCACAACCACTCCAGCTTCTGTTTGTTTTTTCTTTTTTTAAATTAATTAAGTTTTTTTATCATCAATCTAGACCTGTGGTCGCTCCCATTCCCCCACCCCCACCAGAAGCTCATGACTTCTGCCAAACATGCTTTTTTTGCAAACATGCTTTTCATGTTCTCTGTCTTTCAATATCTCCAAGGAAGTGATGTTTTTGACGTAGTTTTGATGCAGAAGTTCACTGTTTCAATAGTTCTTTGATGCAGTCCCTTTCTTGTTGTTGTTGTTTTCCAATATACAACCTCAGCTGCTTTGGAGCAAAAGCTCCAAGGGACCAATGCACAAGAAATACTTACAACTAGGTAATTGGCACTAGCATCCACAGATGAGGGAGTTATATTCATCATTTGTTTTTCTGGGACTTGTACTCTACTCTCACTCATCATGATGTCTTCTAGCCCAGCCATTTTCCTGCAAGCTCATGATGTCTCTTTCTTTACTGCTTGCATAGAACTCCTGTGTAGATGTACCACATTTTCTCCTATCCACTCATCAGTTTTGGGTTGGTTCCAGCTTCCTGCTATTGTGAAGAGAACTGAAAGAAACATGGCCATTGCATAGTATCAACTCTGTGGTGGGGTGAGTCTTGATGGTGCATGCCTAGGAGTGGTAGGGCTGGTTGGGTGGCAAGTTCATTCAAGTTCTTCGCAAGGGTTCTCTACCACTCTTTTCCATAGTGGCTGTATGAGTTTACATTCCCACCAACAGTGGAGAGTGTTCCCTTTCCCACAACCTCTCAGCAGCATTGGTATCATTTGTTTTCTTGATCCAGCCACGCTTTGAGGAGTTAAGATAATATCTTAAAGTGGTTTTGATTTGCATTTTCCTTAATGATAGTGATGTTGAACACTTCTTAAGGTGTTTCTCACCATCTTAATCCTCACTTGTGAAGTCTCTGTTCAGCTCTTTTGCTCCATTTTTTTTTTGTTTTTGTTTTCTTTCTACTTTGGTTTTTGAGTAGTTTTATATATTCGGAAATCAATCCTTGTCAGATTTTCGTGCGTGAAGGATTCCTCCCACTGCTGTGGGATTTCTCTTCTTCACTTCCTTGATTGTTTTTTTTTTATGTACAGAAAGCTTTTGAGTTTAATGAGGTCCCGTTTGTCAGTTGTCGTTACTAATACTTGTGCAGCTGCTGTGATTTAGGAAGTTTTTTCCTATGCTATGTCTTGTAGTCGGCTGCCAACTTTTTCTTCTATCACTTCAGATTGTTGGGGTTTTCAACGTTGAGGCTCTTGAACCATTGGAGTTTGAATTTTGTACAGGGCGAGAGGTTGGGTTTTAATTTCATTCTTCAACAAGTGTGATCCAGTTTTTTTGCCACACCACTCGCTGAAGATGCTGTTTTTCTCCGTGTGGTTCTTGGCCCCTTTTTTCAATATGAGGTGGCTGAAATTGATGTGCTCAGATTTGGATCTTCAGTTTTGTTCCATGGTCACAGGTCTGTTTTTGTCTCAGTCTGTTGTTGTACCAGGCTGTTTTATGACCTATAGCCCTGTAGTATAGTTTGAAGTCTGGTATAAAATCCCCGGTGTATCTCTTTACAGGGTTGTTTTGGCTATTCGGGGTCTTTTGTTTTCCAATGAATTTAAGGACTTTTATTTTCAAGCCTGTGAAGAAACTCTTGGGGATTTTGATTGGAATTTGCATAAAATCTATTAAGATTTTCAGTAAAATGGACATTTTTACAATGTATTTTCCAAATCCATGAGATGGGAGGTTTTTTCCATCTTCTGGGTCTCTTCATTTCTTTCTTTAAAGTTTTTGTTGTAGAGATATTTGGTGTCTTTGGTTAGGTTTGTTCCTAGGTATTTTATTGTTTTTGAGGCTATTGTGAGTGGGAAGGTCTCCTTGAATTCCTTTTCCAGTTGCTTGTTGTTGGTGTAACAAAAGGCCACTTATTTTTTAGGTTAATTTTGTATCCTGCCACTTTGCTGAAGCTGTTAATCATTTTCTAGGAGTTTTCTGGTGGAGATTTTAGCATCCCTTAAGTAAACAATCATATCATCAGCAAATAGGGATAGCTTGACTTCCTCTTTTCCAATTAGTACTCCTTTAATTTCCTTTTCTTGCCTTATTGCTCTAGCAGATGTTTCAAGCACTTTATTGAAGAGGAGTGGTGACAGGGGGCAGCCTTGTTGAGTTCCTACCTTTAAAGGGAATGTTTATGTCGTTTCCCCATTTAGGATGAAATTGGCTGTGGGTTTCCTGTATATGGCTTTGATTACATTGAGGAATGATCCCTCCAATCCAATTCCCTGTAGGACTTTAAGCATGAAGGGATGCTGGATTTTGTCAAAGGCTTTTTCAGCATCAATTGAAATGATGGTGTGGTTTTTGTCTTTCATTCCGTTTATGTGCTTGATGATGTTTATTGATTTTCATATGTTGAACCATCCCTGCATCTGTGGTATGAATCCAACTTGGTTGATATTCTATTTTCTACTCCATTCATTCTATTATTAAGAATTTATACCATCCTTTACAAATTGTTTGTGGAATGTTGCATTTCTTTTTCATTTCAACTTGAATTTTCTTCAATGTTTTTATATCTTTTGTAATTTCATTCCACAATTTATCATTGTCCTCTTTTCAGTTTATCCCTGTCTTCTTTTAGGACCCTGTTTTCCTTGTTTATAAGCTCCTTAAATTCCCTCAACTCCTTAATTTCTCTAATTGTATTTATAATTGTTCTTTTGAGATCTGTATCCTGAGTTATATCCAAGGAATCTTCACTACAGGATATTAGTATTTGACGGAGGTCCATTTGAGTCTTTTGTATTTTTTTTTTTTTTACATTAAGCTTTAGTTATTTGGGTAGCTTCTGTTCAGAGTGGTTCTAATGTGAAGCTTAGGTGTTTGTTTATTGAGCTGACACTGTTTTTGGTTATATTCTTCAAGTATTTTTGTTAACTCCTTAAAAAATTCTTTTATTGATGTTTTGTGTATTTCATACATCATCTTTCAGTCCAATTTAGACACATTCCCCTCTCCCTGCCCCCACCCCACCTCAGTTCTGCCATACATGTCTTGTATCTTTCTTTCAGTCTTTCCAAAGTTATGCTCTGCAGAGGCTTGTTGTTTTGGGCAGAATTTAACTGTATCAGTCAGTTCTTTGACCCAGTCTTTATGTTGTTGTTGTTCCCTCTCCTTTGTATTGCTCCAAAATATGCCTTTATATCCATCACATATATATCAAAATTATGACCTCTGAGAATAAACTATATGCTAATTCCAGATATGTTTAGGCATTCACATTTTCCCTTTAATTTTATATTACTCTAAAATATGAATGCATACCTTCCATCTGTATATGGAAATTATAATGTCTGAAAATAAGTGGTAGATCAATTCTAGGGCCCATTAAGAGATTCACATTATAATAGCACAGTGGCTTTCAGATAAAAAGAAATACATCGTAATGTTGCTCTGCTTGCCTTTTAACTGGTGATTTGCTGTTAGCATCCACAAATGAGGAAAGCTGTTGCGCACAGCAGTCTCGCCGGCAAGAACTTCACGCGGACAACAGGATTCTTCTGCAGCAAACTTTATTGTGTACAGCTCTCTTGTGAGAAGGACCCCGAAATGGGGCAGAAGCACTGCTTATATAGCAGTCTAGAGGGCTTGTGCATGCTCTGGATTGGTGCACCATCCAATGCCTCATTTGCATACCAAAAGCGTGGGGCTCGAACATCCTGTGGTTAATGAGCATCCTGTTTATCTTACGAGGAGGAAGTAAGGAGGGGAAGGGCAGGATGAAGATAAGCCTGGAATGTCCTGTGGGCTGGAACATCCTGAGGCTTATCTTACATGGAGGAAGTAAAGTGAAACTAGCCTTCTTTGCTCGATGGGCGGGGGTGAGTTCACGAAACTCTAGCACAGGCTTTCTTTAATGAAGCAGGCTACCAACAGTTCCCCCTTCTCTATAAATTGGCTAGGGAGAATGCCTGTCTTAGGTTGCCTCTGCAGAGGTATTCCTTACCCGTCATGGGGTAGACAAACAGCTCGTCAACCGGTTAGGGTCCATAGCGTCCCACGAACCCCCACCGATGACAGCCTCAGCGGTAAAAACTGCGAAGCGTCCTACGAGCTTCCACCGTTGAGCTGTACACAATAAAGTTTGCTGCAGAAGAATCCTGTTGTCCGCGTGAAGTTCTTGCCAGCGAGACTGCTGCGCGCGACAGAAAGCCATTCACCATTTGTATTTCTGGGACTGTGTTACTTCACTTAGCATAATGGCTTCGAGTTCCATCCATGTACCTGCAAAGTTCATGATGTCATCTTTCTTTACCACTGCATAGAACTCCATTGTGTAGATCTACCACATTTTTGTTACCCACTCATCAGATGAGGGGCATTTTGGTTGGTTCCAGCTCTTCACTATTGTGAAGAGAGTGGCAATAAACATAGGTGTGCATGTATCTTTGCAGTAGGATGAGTCTTGTGGGTAAATACCCAGGAGTAGTACAACTGAGTCAGGTGGTAGGCTCATTTTGAGTCTTTTAAGGATTCTTCACTGCTTTCCATAGTAGTTGTACAAGTTTACATTCCCACCAGCAGTGCTTGAGTGTTCCTCTTTCACCACAACCTCTCCAGCATTTGGTGTCTTTGTTTTCTTGATCTTAGCCAGTCTTAATGGAGTGAGATGATATCTTAAAATGGTTTTAATTTGCATTTCCTTAATTATTAGTGATGTTGAACACTTTTTAAGATGTTTCTCAGCCATCTTTACTTCCTCGCAGGTGAAGTATCTATCCAGCTCTTTACTCCATTGTTTGAGTAAGTCATTTGCTTTCTTAACTTCTTCATTTTTTGAGTAGTCTATATATTCTGGATGTTAATGATCTGTCAGAAGTATCACTGGTGAAGGTTTCCTCTCATTCTGTGGGTTTTCTCTTCACTTCATTGTTTCTTTCACTGTACAGAAGCTTTTGAGTTTGATGAAGTCCCATTTGTCAACTGTTGACCTTACTTCCTGTGTGGCTGCTGTTTGATTTAGAAAGTCTTTTTCTACCTCTATGTCTTGTAGGTTTCTGTCAAAATTTTCTTCTATCATCTTCAGGGTTTTGGGTTTCATGTTGAGATCTTTGATCCACTTGGAGTTGATTTTTGTACAGGGTGAGAGGTTGGGGGTTTAATTTTCTTCTTCTACAAATGGTAATCCAGTTTTTCCAGCACCATTTGCTGAAGATGCTATCGTTTCTCCACTGAGGTTTTTTTTGGCCCCTTTGTTGAATATGAGGTGCCTGAAATTGTATGAGCTCAAGTTTGGATTTTCAGTTTTGTTCCATTGGTTAACAGGTCTCTTTTTGTGCCAGTACCAGGCTGTGTTTATGACTGCTGCCCTGTAATATAGCTTGAAGTCTGGTAAAGTAATCTCCCCTGTATTGCAATTTTCCCTCAGGGTTGCTTTAGCTATTTGGGGTCTTTTGTTTTTCCATATGAACTTAAGGATTTTTTTTCAAAGCCTGTGAAGAAACTCATGGGGATTTTGATTGGGATTATATTTAATCTGTATATTAATTTGAGTAGAATGGACATTTTTACTATATTAATTTTCCAATCCATGAGCATGGGAGGTCTTTCCATCTTTTGATGACATCTTCAATGACCTTCTTCAGTATTTTAAAATTTTTCTTGTAGAGATCTTTGGTATCTTTGGTTAGGTTTGTTCCTTGGTATTTTTTTTTTGAAGCTACTGTGAGTGGGAAGGTCTCCTTATATTCCTTCTCCAATTGCTTATCGTGGTGTAGAAAAAGGCTACTGGTTTTTGTAGGTTAATTTTGTATCCCACCACTTTACTGAAACATTTAATCATTTCTAGGAGTTTTCTGGTGGAGGTTTTAGCATCCCTTAGGTAAACTATCATATCATCTGCAAAAAGGGACAGTTTGACTTCCTCTTTTCCAATTAGTACTCCTTTGATTTCCTTTTCTTGCCTTACTGCCCTAGCAAGTGTTTCAAGCACTATATTGAACAGGAGTGAGGATATTGGTCAGCCTTGCCAGGTTCCCACCTTTAAGGGGAATGCTTCTAATTTTTCTCCATTTAGGATGATGTTGGCAGTGGGTTTGTTGTATATGGCTTTATGTTGAAGAATGTTCCCTTCAATCCAATTGCCTCCAGTACTTTAAAAATGAAGGGATGCTCGGTCTTGTCAAAGGCCTTTTCTGCATCAGTTGAGATGATCATGTGGATTTCGTCTTTAAGTCTATTTATGTGTTTTATGATATTTATTGATTTACATATCTTGAACCATCCTTTCATCTCTGGTATGACCCCAACTTGGTCGTGATGGATGATCTTTTTGATGTGGGTTTGTATGCAGTTTGCGAGTATTTTGTTGAGAATTTTTGCATCTATGTTCATTAATAAAATGAGTCTATAGTTTTCTTTTTTGGTTGGGTCTTTGCCTGGTTTCGGTATTAGCATGATGTTGGCTTCATAGAAGGAATTTGGGAGATTTCCCATTGTTTGTATCCTTCTGAACAGTTTGAGTAGTAATAGTTATAAGACTTCTTTAAATGTTTTATAGAATTCTGCTGTGAAACCATCTGGGCCTGGGCTTTTTTTAGTTGGGAGGGTTTTTTTATTATTATTATTATCTTCAATTTCCTCAAACATTATGGGTCTTTTTTGTTGATATAATCTTGGTAAAACTTTGTTGATCCCCAGGATTTCAGATATTCATCCATTTCTATTAGGTTTTCAAATTTAGTAGAGCATAGGTTTTTGAATTCTAGTATGATTGTCTGGATCTTTTCTTGGTTGTGATATTTCCCCTTTCATAACAAATACTATTGATTTGGAGTTGCTCTTTCTTTCTTTTGGTTAACTGGGCTAGAGGTCTGTCTATTTTGTTTATGTTTTCAAAGAACCAGTTTTGTTTGATTCATTGATTCTTTGAATTGTTTTCTTTCTATTTCATTTATTTTTGCTGTGATTTTTGTTATTTCTTCCTGTCTGTTGGGTTTAGAGTTCATTTGTTGGTGTCTCTCAAGTGTTTTTAGCTTCAGTGTTAGATCATTTATTTGTTCCTTTTCTGTTTTTTTTTTTGTTTGTTTGTTTGTTTGTTTTGTTTTGTTTTGTTTTGTTTTGTTTTTTTTTTTGTGGGCACTTAGAGCTATAAAGTTAGTGCTTTATTTATTTATTTTGGTCTTTTCAAGACAGGGTCTCCCTATAGCCCCAGCTGTCCTGGAACTCATTCTGTAGACCAGGCTGGCCTTGAACTCACAAAGATCCACCTGCCTCTGCCTCCCAAGTGCTAGGATTAAAGGCGTGCACCACCACACCCACCATGCCTGGCTACAGGAGTGCTTTTTAATGTATCCCATGTGTATTGTCTTTTCATTTAGTTCCATGAATAATTTATTTTGTTCTTTATTTCTTCCATGACCCACTCTTTATTCAGGATTGTGTTGTTTAGTCTCCATGTGTTGTTATAGCTACTAGGGCTTATTCTGGTGTTAATATTAAGCTTTATTTCACTGTGGTCTGATAGAATGCATGAAATAATTTCAATCCTTTTGTACTTGTTGAGATTTCTTTCTTTTTTTAAATTTTCATTTTTTATTGATGCTTTGCGTATTTCATACATCATTTTCCAATTCAGTTCAGGCATATTTCCCTTTCCCTTCCCCGCACCCCACCCCACCCCATCCCAGATCATGCATTCTGCTATAACTGTCATGCATCTTTCTCTGTTTTTTTTCATTTTTTAACATTAAGTAATAATTTATGAGTACAATCATCCTTCATGTAAAACCAATTTGCAAGCAGTTGTGCCCAAACCCACACAGCCCATGGGTCCCACCATCCAGCAGGGGGGGCTTGTATGTTCACTCCAGTTATCAAATGAGTGTCCAGACTATGTTGCTGTAGTTTTGCCATTCTCCCCAATCGCAGCCCTTACATTCTTACCACACCCCCTCTTCCGCAGACTGTTCCCTAGGCTTAGAAAAGGGGCACAGGTGGATGAGAAGCAAAACAGTCTACTTTCTCTGGAGCTGTTGTCTTGGTCTCTGGTCAATTCTGGCTGTTTCCTTTCATGGGCTGACAGTTTGTCCAGAAATAACCTTTCGATCCTACTAATGAAGCACAAGCAATTAGATATATAGGTATCTAAACAGTATTAATTGTTATGGTAGGTTACTTTGGTATGGACACAGATGTTTGGATGGTATGTTAATCCATATATTACATTTTTTTCTGTTAAATATGACAGGGTCTTACTGTGGCTTATAACATCTCCTAACCGTTAGAGGATATAAGCTTGTGGCATCAGCCGTGGGTTATTCCTCCAAGGAGAGAGCTAATAGCCAATTAGATTTGGGATATACAGGCATATGGCTGCCACTGCTGCACAGTATTTCCAGGCAGGTGAGGTGTAGCTGATGCTGACGGAGGAGTCTTGCTTGACTCAAGGAGACCTATATTTGCTTTATTGGTTTAGTGGCCTTTGGTAACACTCTCTGGTATACGTCTTTCCCATGTTTACATCAGGTCTTTGACAGCAGGGCTTTATCACCTATCTTCTTGCAGGTATCCCAGTTTGGAGGCAAGAAGCCTTTACCTTTTGTGGGGGCTTGGATCCTCTGGCTAACATTTCCTTGGTAGAATAATCCATTGCTGATGTCAGAGCTCCTGTATTAATATATTTTGCTTAAGTGCATAGCTTAAGGAGGCTTTAGTATTATATTTGGTTCTGAATAAAGAATAATCCTTTTCACAGTTCCTATGTCTATTAGTCAATTAAAGAAGGCAATTTTACTGGTTTTGTAAGAGATTACCTCTATAACAGTTGGCTCCAATTTACAGTTGGAAAATGAACCTCATCATCATCATAGTTCTCTTTGTTCTATGGGGGGAGGAGGTAAGAAAGTCTCTCATATTAAAACCTTTGCGGCACCTTGAAGGTAAGTTTTGTTAGGACTCATTATAAATAGTTGTTACAAGTAGTATCCACAGAAAGGTTTGATGTTTGCAGCAATCTGAGGCCTTTCTTGCTTTCAATGTTCAGATGAGCCAACCTTTCTGCTGTCACTTTCTGGTACATCCTACTCAATGCAAAGCCATGTCTTTTCTTTCTCAGCCATTAAGTTGGTGACACTTTGTCCTGTTGGAACATACAAATCTTTTCCCATAGTTAGTTTTAAGATTTAAATTGCAAGGTTTTTGACAAAAAGGTTTCATATCTATCTGTATCCCCCTTTTTAATTTTAGGTTCTTGTTTTTTGACCCATGAGTCTCAAAAAGTCAGTAGTATTATACATACCTATAGGGTGGAATCAAAGCCCAGATTTCATCAAATTCGCCCATGCTATTTTGGGTGACTGTATGTGATTAACTTGGGGAGATTTCTTTTGTGTCCCCGTATGTGGCTGATTTTGGAGAATGTTCCATGAGGCACTGAGTAGAAAACATATCCTCTAGTGTTTGGGTGGAATATTCTGTAGATTTCTGTGAGGTCCATTTGGTGTATTGTATTCTTCAGTTCTGACGTCTCTGTTTATTTTTTGTCCAGTTGATCTATCCACAGGGCTGAGTGGAGTATTGAAGTCCCCCACTATTATTGTGCTGGGATTAATCTGTGTCTTGAGGACCTGCAGACTTGTGTTTGTATAGTTTGGTGCACCTGAATTCGATGCATAAGTATTTAGGATTGTGCAGTCTTCCTGGTTAATTGTTCCTTTGATAAGGACACAATGGCCTTCTTTGTCTCTTCTGATTGACTTTACTCTAACAAGCAATGGTTTACCTAATGGGGTAAGCCACATCAACACCCAAGCCAGCCCAAGCCCCCCAGGCCTGAGAAACCTCCACCCAGAGGACCCCAGACACTCCCGGTCTGGTGGGCTGGAAGGTCAGAACACCTCCACTGTGGTGTAGCCATAGTGCCCCACATCCACCTGGGGTGAGCCCCAATCACCCACTTAGTGAGATGTACTCACAGAACCACTGTACACCACCCATAATCCACCCACTGATTCCCCAGGGCCAGGTGCTAAGGTCTATACCTGGAATCAGTAGGAGAAAGTCTCAGCGGACACCAGAAAAGGGCTTTCCCTGTTGTCTCCTGATGCTGAGACATCATATGATGTCTATAGCACCAAATTGTAGTCACCAAGGATCCAAATGCCCTTGGACACCCTCCGATCCTTCACATGCTATTTGGAGCCCCTAAGTCCCCCTCCCCAACTTTGTCTTAGTTGCTTAGAATGCACCCATTACCCCAGGAGCCGCCATCTTGGAAAAACTGATCAAGAATTTTGAAGAGTTTTATGAAAAGTAAAAACCATAGAAAACATAACATTGTGGGGCTGGAGAGATGGCCTAGCGGTTAAGAGCGCCGACCGCTCTTACAGAGGACCCGGGTTCGATCCATAGCACCCACATGGCGGCTGAGAACCGTCTGAAGCTCCAACTCCAGGAGAACTCCAATTCCAGGGGAATCCGAGACCCTCTTCTGAACTCCGCGGCGTTGCATGACACGGGTGCACAGACTTGCATGCAGACAGTACATTCATACACATACAGAAATAAATAAAAATTAATAAAAAAAAAGAAAACATAACATTGTGGTGTGTGATTTGCTATGTTTATGCCCTTTGAGGGCAGAGAATTCTTTTCTATTTTCCTTTCCTAATTTTACCACATGCTCAGTAATTATTGCTAGAGACTATGAGGATGGCTCAGTGGCTGGAGCTTGCCAAGGAAGCACGAGGACCTGAGTTTAAATCTTCAGAACTCATGACAAGCTGGATACAGGAGTACATGTCTGTAATCCAGGGTGGAGGCACGAGGGTCCCCACGAGGATCCCCAAAAGTTAGTAAGCTAGCTAGCTATGGAACAAGAGACTTTGTCTCTGAATCAAGGTGGAAGGTGAAAACTAACGCTTGAAGTTGTCCTCTGATCTACTACTTATACACACACACACGCCCATACACTCATACACGCACGCATGTACATAATGATAAAAATTAAATAAATAAAGCTAAATCTTGGGTTAATGAGAAGGGAAACATGTTGGCTAGGTCCTTGAGTTCTTTTAACAGATGGTATCATTAAGTAGCAAGTCTGAGTAATTCCATGTTTCCATGTAGGTGTGTCTGGGCCTTGCAATGGGAACTGACTTGTCAGTGAATAAAGAAATGCAGTCATCTGGCACCTTCAAACCAGAATTCTAGAACAAAGCGCCTGGATATAGGATTGATGAATATTTAGATTTGAACTTTCCACCATAGTCAATAGGGGAAAATTTGCACAGTGGGTGTATCACTGATGTTGTATGGGTCTCCTGAGCATTGCTCATTCAGGGGATATGCAAGTAACCTCTAACTCTTTTTAGAACTTGCCATTTAGTTCACTTCTATTATTTGTTTTTCTGGGAAGCAAAGGTCAAACTTGTTATATTTCCGCCATACCACCTATGCGGGGAATGTCAGAGTGCTACCACACCAAATTCCTGATTTCAGCCTTTGCCAAATTGAGTAGGACTCCAGTCCAACCCTTTGGTACTGTGACCTCGGAACTTTTGGTGGTGGTGGGGGGGGTTCCGTGAGTGGGGGTGCATATCACCAGCTCTCTTTTTTACCGGGAATCTTTATTTTTGAGTCATTCTATTAATTTTACCCCTCAGAGTCCCCAAAGCTCTCTATCCCGCAGAACAATGTCTTACTGAAGATAAAAGATGTCAATGCAGTGTGAAAAGAAGAGCCCCCTTGTTTCTTTTTTTTTTTTTTTTCCCCAAAGGCCTTATTTATGGGTTTCAGATGGTGGCAGGGATGCTTATGTGAACCTTAACCAAACTGCCTGAACCTCCTGGGTCTGCAGCTATCAGACTGCAAATTTCATAAGAACAGAAGTTTTCTACCAGGATGGGGGAGGGACAGTCAAGATTTCCTGTACTTCTTATTTTAGAGTCTGGAAATGAGACAAAAAGTGTATTTCAGAATTCCAGTACCTGGTTCCTGCTGAAACCTGGACATACAGACATACCCAGAGAAGGGACGAATGTGTACATATGGTCACATACATGCATGCACACATGCATAAATACCCATCATGAGGGGAATGGCGTGTACCCACAAAAAATGTTATATAAACCAGGCACCTAGGACTTTCCATTTCAAATAGAAATGGGATCAAATTCCACAACATTTCATAAGTGCATCAAAAAGTTTCCAAGCCAAACCAAACAACCATCTGACTTAAGGAAAAGGGTTAGCTCATGGTGGTTTAGTCCAGAGTTGCCTGATCATGCCAGAGGGGAAAAGGATAGAAACAAACAATGAAACCCCTAACTGGACCACAAACAAATGTAATCTATTAAATGCAGGGCTTTGGTGGCCTGAGGCAAGCACATTGTCTGAGACTTCCACCTCAATCCACCTCCTCTTCCTCGCTTGCTAAAACCAATCAGAGCAGCTCCACAGGCAGGAGGCAGGCATCTTAACCTCTGCTGAGCCTAGGCTACTGCATCCATCCCAGATTACACAGCCCTGCTCAGTTTAATAAACAAATAGATTAGGGGAGGGGCACAGAAAGTCAAAAAACTTGGTTTGCCTGCAGATGCAAACCCTAAACTAAGTAGGGGTTAGGATTAGCCTTCAAGTCCCTGTCTGGCTGTCAAGGGCTGAAGGTTACAATGTGACTTTGATCCCAAACAGTTTCCTGCTCATGTACAGCAGCGCCCCCAGACACACGCATCTTCCCAAAGACTGGCCTTTGTGTGGATGGTGAGCCAGTAGGTCGTTAACGTGCTGCGCAAACAGGCGGGGCTGGTGCAGTACTCAGAGGCATGCTTGTAGGGAAGAGTCAGAATTTCCAGTAACCACGTTCAGTTGGCAGAGCTCTTATTGGAACCATGTGACAATTTTTAGGCGATGTACCATAGACAGCCAATTTATTACATATGGCAATATGATTAATGGTATCAAATTCCTTTTTTTGGTAACATCCAAGAACACTCTGCTGGCCAAGTGCTTGCAGTCCAAGGTAGTGAAAATCTGTTTCATGAATTTCAAGTCAGGCAGATGAGGTTAAATGAGAGAAGGCCCAATGCCAAGGTAATGATTACAAAGTAAGTTGTTTCAGGAAAAAGAAAGCAGAATGTTTTAAATCTGTTCTTGAACAAATCTCATCTAGTCTGTACCTACCCCATATTTTTTCTCTTTTCCTTTCTTCTCTTCTTTCTTGATGTGAAAACCCTAACAGATACCGTCTGGAAGATATTTCACTTTTTTGTCCCTCCCTCCCTTCCTTCCTTCCTTCCTTCCTTCCTTCCTTCCTTCCTTCCTTCCTTCCTTCCTTTTTCTTTCTTTCTTTCTTTTTTTTTTTATTAATTTTATTTAGTTCTGTATGTGTGTGAATGTACTGCCTGCATGCAAGTCTGTGCACCCGTGTCGTGCAACGCCGCAGCGGTCAGAAGAGGGTCTCGGATTCCCCTGGAGCTGGAGTTCTCCTGGAATTGGAGCTTCAGACGGCTCTCGGCCGCCATGTGGGTGCTGGGGATCGAACCCAGGTCCTCTGTAAGAGCAGTAGGCGCTCTTAACCGCTAGGCCATCTCTCCAGCCCTCTTTCTTTCTTTCTTTCTTTCTTTCTTTCTTTCTTTCTTTCTTTCTTTCTTTCTTTCTTTCTTTCTTTCTTTCTTTCTTTCTTTCATGTTCATATGTATGCAGGTATGCTGTGCCTGTCAAAAGTAACTTCAGATATTGTCCTTTAGGTGAAAACCAAACTTTTTAATTTTTCAGACAGGGTCTCTCACTGGCCTGAAGCTCACTGAGTAGTCTAGGCTGGCAGGTCAGTGTGCCCCAGGGATTTGCCTGTCTTGGCCTCCCAGTTCTGGGATTACAAGCCCACATAACTGCATCTGACTTTTTCATGCAGGCTCTGAGGGTCAAACTGGAGTCCTGGTGCTTGCAAGGCATTTTACCAGTGGAGTTATCTTCCCAGCCCTGGAAGACATTGCTGAGACCAGGCTGTCTGGTTTCCATTTGCTTGTGTCCTTTCCCAGGCTCTGGGAAATCCATCCATGATTACTGTCTTCTGCTGGGATAGTAGCAAGCAGAGGCCAGCAGACACCCTCCTCACAGCTTGTATTAGTGACTTTTCTGTTGCTGTGATAAGAGACCATGATCGTGACAACTTAACAAGGAAGAGTTCATTTGGCTGATGTCAGAAGGATTAGAGTCCGTAGTGGCAGGGAAGGCTGGAGAAAGCTGAGTGCTCATGTCTTCAAGTAGGCACAGGGGAATAGGGAGCAACTGGAAATCTGGGAAATCTTAAGAACTCTCAGCGCCCTCAGTGATGTGCTTCCTCCAGCAAGGCCAGACCTCCTAATGCTTCCAAAAACAGCACCACCAAGTGGGGAGAAAATGTCCAGATACTTGGAGCCTACGAGGGACATTCTCATTCAAACCACCACAGCTCTCCGACCCTGTTTGGTGGCCCACTGTGCTTTCTTCTGTGTGGTTTGGGTTTCCTGAGGCTTCCAACATCATCACCAATGGCTAAGAAGAAAGTGTGGCTCACATGGGGAGGTCTGCAGAGGGAGTGGACCATGAGGAAAATAATTTATCATTTAGAACATAGATCAACATCTCTCTAGCCCCAACACTTCCTTTTAATTGTAGGACAATTTAAAGGAATTAAGCTTAAATTTACTTCCCAAATAAGTAGCATACAATCAATGAGAAGCAGTTTGGGTAAATTTAATGAAAACTTATACCTTGGCTCCTGTTTATGGGTATGTGTAATACAACTTAGGCATCTATAGGTCAAAACATAAAAATTTAAAAAACAAAAAGAGGGACACAGGTGGGGTAGTATCCCTTCTGGGATACAAATGGAAAACTCTGTGTTCCAATTCTATTGATAAATTTTCAATTTTGAGATCTTGAAACTAACAATGGGAGAATTGTATGTTCCCACAGGTAAAAATCACCAATCTAAATGCCTGAAAATGTACAACTTTTGGCTGTGCAGGAGAGAGGCTGACCCATCTGAACATTAAAGAAAGCGGAACCTCAGACTGCCTGAGTCACAGACACTGAGCATCTCTCTGAATTCTATTGGGGTTAACTGTTTATAATGGGCCCTAACGAAGTTTACTTTCCAGATGCTGAGAGACCTTCCTACCTCTCCCCTTTATAGGAAAAAGAAAAACATGATGGTACTGAAGTCTTAACTGAAAATTAGAGCCAACTGTTACAGTAATTTCTTATAAAACAGGTATAACTACCCTTTTTTAATTGACCGATAGGCATAGGAACTGTGAAAGGATAATTCTCTATCTAGAGCCAAATTCAAAAGTAAAGTCTTTATAAGCTGTATAATTAGGCAAAATATATTAGTACAGGAAAGCTCTGACATCAGCAATGTATTATTCTGCCTAGGAGATGTTGGCTAGGGGATTCAAAACCCCCCAAAATTATAAAGGCCTTTTGCCTATAAGTGGGATATATGCAAGGAGAAAGGCAGTAAGTCCCTGTTGTCAAAGACCTGGTGTGAGCATGAAAAAATGTTATGAGACGTTACTTGCTAATGTACAACTGGCCTCTGAAATGCCAGAGAGCATTACCAAAGGCCACTAAAGCAATACAGCAAAATATTGGTCTCCTTGAGACAAGCAAGTCTCCTCTGTCAGTATCAGCTACACCTCAACTGCCTGGAGATACTGTGCAACAGTGGCAGCCATGTGTCTATATATATTTCATACATTTCTTTATCAAATTTAGACCCCATTCTCTTTCCTTGCCCCATTCCCATCAGAGCTCATGCATTCTGCCATATATATCTTTCCTTTTTCTCAGTCTTTAAAAAAAATTGATGCTGAAGTTTACTGTTTTGGGCTTAAATTTACTGTTTCAGTCAGATCTTTGACCCAATCCTTTTTGTTGCTGTTGTTTCTTATCATTCCAAAATATGCCTTACATGGATGCCACAGATATACCAAAATTGTGACACCTGAAAATAAACTCTAGGTTAATTCCAAAACATGTATAGGGTTTTCCATTTTGATAGTAGGATTGTATGCAGATAAAGAAACAATGTTACTGTACTTTCCTACATTACAAAGCAAGTTGATGAGTAACATCAGGTAGTATATTTGCTAGAAAACAAAGAAATAGAAAGGAATTATTCAGTTTGCCTTATTAAGAGAGAATTGGAGCTAGCATCCGCAAATGAGAAATATAATGCATCCTTTGTTTTTCTGGGACTGTGTTACTTCACTTAGCATAATCGTTTCTAGTTCCATCCATTTACCTGCAAAGTTCATGAGATCATCTTTCTTTACCCCTGCATAGAATTCCATTGTGTAGATGAACCACATCTTCTTTATCCACTCATCAGTTGAGGGACACTCAGGTTGTTTCCAGGTCTTCCCTATTGTGAATAGAGCTGCACTAAACAGAGAAGTGTATGTATCTCTGTGATAGGATGTGTCTTGTCGGTATATACCCAGGAGTTTTATGACTGGGTCAGGTGGTACGCTCATTTTCAGTTTCTTTTTTATATATAAAATATTTGTATTAATGTTTGGTGTATTTCATACCACATTTCTCAGTCCAATTTAGACTCATTCCCCTTTCCATGTCCCCCACCCACCCCAGTTCATTCATTCTGCCAAACATGTCTTGCCAAACAGTCTTTTTAAAGTTTTTCTCTGCAGAGGTTTATTGTTTTTGGCAGAAGTTAACTGTGTCAGTCAGTTCTTTGACCCAGTCCTTTTGTCATTGTTGTTCCCTCCATTTGTATTCCTCAAAAATATGCCTATATATATACATCAAGCATATACCAAAATTATGACCTCTGAAAATAAACTGTATGTTAATTCCAAAACATGTTTAGGAATTCACATTTTTTCTTTTAATTTTATATTACTATAAAATATGAATACATACCCTCCACCCATATACTGAAATTACAAAGTCCGAAAATAAGTGGTAGGTTAATTCTAGAGCCCATTAAGGGGTTCATATGATGACAGCACAGTTGCTTTCACATTAAAAAGAAATATAACATTAATGTTACTCAGCTTGACTTTCAACTAGGGATTTGGTGCTAGCGTCCAAAAATGAGGGATACCATTCATCATTTCTTTTTGGGGGACTGTGTTACTTCACTTTGCATAATGGCTTCGAGTTCCATCCATTCACCTATAAAGTCATTTTGAGTCTTTTAAGTATTCTCCACACTGCTTTCCACAGTGGTTGTATGAGTTTACATTCCCACCAGCAGCAGATGAGTATTTCCCTTTCCCCACAACCTCTCCAGCATTTGGTGTCTTTTGTTTTCTTGATCTAGCCAGTCTTATTGGAGTGAAATGATATCCTAAAGTGGTTTTAATTTGCATTTCCTTAATTATTAATGATGTTGAACACTTTTTAAGATGTTTCTCAGCCATCTTTACTTCCTAACTGGTGAAGTCTCTGTTCAGCTCTTTACTCCATCTTTTGAGTGAGTCATTTGTTTTCTTCTTTTTTTTTTTTTTTGAGTAGTTTTTTGAGTAGTTTATGTATTCTGATTGTTAATGTTCTGTCAGATGTATCACTGGTGAAGGTTTTCTCCCACTCTGTGGGTTTTCTCTTCACTTCATTGATTGTGTGTTTTGCTGTACAGAAGCTTTTGAGTTTGACGAGGTCCCATTTGTCAACTGTTGACCTTATTTCCTGTGTGGCTGCTGTTTGATTTAGAAAGTCTTTTCTTATGCCCATGTTTTGTAGATTTCTGCCAACTTTTTCTTCTATCACATTCAAAGTTTCACGTTTCACATTGAGGTCTTTGATCCATTTTGAGTTGTTTTTTGTACAGGGTGAGAGGTCAGAGTTTAATTTTGTTGTACAAATGGTGATCCAGTTTTGCCAGCACCATTGCTGAAGATGCTGTCTTTCCTCCATTGAGTCTTTTTGGCCCCTTTGTCAAAAATGAGGTGGCTGAAATGGTATGAACTCAAGTTTGGATCTTCAGTTTTGTTCCATTGGTCTATGGGTCTGTTTTTGTGCCAGTACCAATCTGTTTTTATGACTGTAGTCCTGTAATATAGTTTGAAGTCCAGTATAGTGATGCCCCCTGTATTGCACTTTTTGCTCATGGTTGCTTTAGCTATTTGTTTTTACATATGAATTTAAGGATTTTTTTCCAAGTCTGTAAAGAAACTCATGGGGGATTTTAATAGGGATTTCATTGAATCTGTATATTAATTTGTGTAGAATGGATATTTTTGCTACATTAATTTTTCCAATCCATGAGCATGGGAGATCTTTCCATCTTCTGGTGTCTTCTTCAATCTCCTTCCTCAGGGTTTTAAAATTTTTGTTGTAGAGATCTTTGGTGTCTTTGGTTAGGTTTGTTCCCAGGTATTTTATTTATTTTTTTTTTTTTGAAGCTATTGTGAGTAGGAAGGTCTTCTTATATTCTTCTCCAGTTGCTTGTTATTGAGTAAAGAAAGGCTACTGATTCTTTTAGGTTAATTATGCAACCTGCCACTTTACTGAAACTCTTAATCGTTTTGAGGAGTTTTTTTGGGGGGGGAGGAAAGGAGGAGTTTTTTGGTGGAATTTTTAGCATCCCTTAGGTAAACTATCATATCATCTGTAAAAAGGGATAGTTTGACTTCCTCTTTTCCAATTAGTACTCCTTTAATTTCTCTTTCTTGCCTTATTGCCCTAGCAAGCATTTCAAACACTGTATTGAGGAGAAGTGGAGATAAAGGGCAGCCTTGCAGGGGTCCCACCTTTAAGGGGAATGCTTCTGAATTTTTCTCCATTTAGGATGATGTTGGCAGTGGGTTTGTTGTATATGGCTTTAATTATGTTAAGGAATGTTCCTTTGAGTCCAATTCCCTCTAGAATTTTAAACATGAAAGGATACTGGAGTGAAGTTTTTGGAGTCCCTTAGGTAAAATATCATGTGTTTTTTGTCTTTCAGTCCATTTTTGTGTTGTATGATATTTATTGATTTTTGTATGTTGAACCATCTCTGCATCTCTGGTATGACCCCAACTTGGTCATGATGGATGATCTTTTTGATATGGTTCTATATGTGACTTGCAAGTATTTTGTTGAGAATTTTTCATCTATGTTCATTAATGAAATGGGTCTATAGTTTTCTTTTTTTGGTTGTATCTTTGCCTGGTTTGGGTATTAGAGTGATGTTGGCTTCATAAAAGGAATCTGGGAGATTTCCCATTGTTTGTATCCTTCTGAACAGTTTGAGTAATAATGGCTGTAAGACTTCTTTAAATGTTTTATAGAATTCTGCTATGAAACCATCTGGGCCTGGGCTTTTTTAGCTGTTGTTTATTTAATCACAGTTTTAATTTCCTCATATATTATTGGACTGTTTAAGCTGCCAGTCTCATCTTGGTTAAGCTTTGTTGATTTCCAGGATTTCAGATATTCATCCATTTTTCTTAGGTTTTCAAATTTAATTGAGTATAGGTTTTTGAAGTATTCTCATGTGATTGTCTGGATCTATTCTTTTTCATCACAAATTTCTTTTCTTTTTTTTCCCCTTTTCATCACAAATTCTATTGATTTGGAGTTGTTTTTCCTTTCTTTTGGTTAACTGGGCTAGAGGTTTGTCTATCTTTTTTATCCTTTCAAAGAACCAGATTTTGGATTCATTGATTCTTTGTATTGTTTTCTTTGTTTTCATTTCATTGATTTCTGGGACTTTTGTTTTTCCATAAGAACTTTAGGATTTTTTTTCCCTAGGTCTGTGAAGAAGCATGTGGGGATTTTAATTGGGATTTCATTGAATCTGTATATTACTTTGGGAAGGATAGTCATTTTCACTGTATTAATTCTTCCAATCCATGAGCATGGGAGGTTCTTCCATCTTCTAGTATCTTCCTCAATCTCCTTCTTGAGAGATTTAAATTTTTCATTGTAGAGATTTTTAGTGTCTCTGAACATGTTTATTCCAAGATATTTTATTTTTTGAGGCTATTGCAAGTGGGAGTCTCCTTGTATTCCTTCTCCAATTGCTTGTTATTGGCATAAAGAAAGGCTACCAATTTTTCTACCAATTTTGTATCCTGCCACTTTAATGAACCTGTTGATGGTTTCTAGGAGTTTTCTGGTGAAGTTTTTGGAGTCCCTTAGGTAAACTATCATGTCATCTGCAAAAAGGGATAGTTTGACTTCCTCTTTTCCAATTAGTACTCCTTTAATTTCCCTTTCTTGCCTTATTACTCTTAAGAGCATTTTCAAGCACTCTGTTGAAAAGGAGCAGGGACAGGGTGCAGCCTTGCTGGGTTCTTGACTTTAAGGTGAACTCTTTTAGTTTTTCCCCATTTAGGATAATGCTGGCTGTGGGTTTGTTGTATATGGCTTTAATTATGTTGAGGAATGTTCCCTCCAGTCTAATTCCCTCCAGTACTTTAAACATGAAAGCATGTTGAATTTTGTCGAAGGACTTTTCTGTACTGATTGGGATGACTGTGTGGTATTTGTCTTTCAGTCCGCTTATGTTTTATGACATTTATTGATTTATGTATGTTGAACCATCCCTGCATCTCTGGTATGAATCCAACTTGATCATGATGGATGATCTTTTTGATGTGTGCCTGTATGCAGTTTGCAAGCATTTTGTTGAGAATTTTTGTATCCATGTTCATTAATGAAATGAGTCTATAGTTTTCTTTTTTGGCTGTATCTTTGCCTGGTTTTGGTATTAGAGTGATGTTGGCTTCATAGAAGGAATTTTGGAGATTTCCTTCTGTTTCTAGCCTCTTGAATAATTTGAGTAGTAGTGGCCATAGGTCTTCTTTAAATGTGTTTTAGAATTTTGCTGTGAATCCATCTGGGCCTAGGCTTTTTTTTAGTTGTTTTTTTTTCCCCTTAGTTTCAATTTCCTCCTTTATTATGAGTCTATTTAAGCTGTCTATCTCTTCCTGGTTAAGTTTTGGTGGATTCCATGATTTCAGATATTCATCCATTTCTCTTAGGTTTTCAATTTTAGTGGAGCATAGGTTTTTGAAGTATTCCTGTATGATTGTCTGAATCTTTTCACTATCTGTTGTGATGATTCCATTTTCATCTCTAATTTTGTTGATTTGGAGTTGTTCTTTCCTTCTTTTGGTCAACTGGACTAAAGGCCTATCTTGTTTATCTTTTTGAGGAACCAGCTCTTAGATTTATTGATTTTTATACTGTTTTCTTTGTTTCTATTTCATTGATTTCTACTCTGACTTTTGTTATTTCTTCCTGTCTGCCAAGTTTTAGGATTCATTTGATGTTGCCTCTCAAGTGTTTTTTAGTTGCAGTGTTAGGTCATTTGTTTGTGCTTCTTCTGTTTTCTTAATGTAGGCACTTAGGGCTATAAATTTCCCTCTTAGGACTGCTTTTGAGGTGTCCCATAGGTTTTGTTGTATCATCCCTTTAATTTAGTGCCAGGAATGCCTTTATTTATTTCTTTATTTCTCCTTTGACCCATTCGTTATTCAGTAGTGTTTTATTTAGTCTCCATGTGTTCTTGTAGCTAGTAGGGCTCTTTCTGGTGTTGATATTAAGCTTTATTGCACTGTGATCTGATAGGATGCATGAAATTATTTCAATTTTTTGTACTTGCTGAGGTTTGTTCTGTGTCCCAGTATATGGTCGATTTTGGAGAATGTTCCATGGGGTGCTGAGTAGAAAGTGTATTCTTCGTTGTTTGGGTGGAATATTCAGTAGATGTCTGTTAGGTCCATTTGGTGTATCATATTATTCACTTCAAATGTCTTTCTGTTTATTCTTTGTCCAGTTGACCTGTCCAATGGGCTCAGTAGGGTATTGAAGTCTTCCAATATTAGTGTGCTGGGATTGATCTGTACTGTGAAGTCCTGCAAAATTGTTTTTATGAAATTTTGTGCACCAGAATTTGGTGCATATATATTTATGATTGTGAGATTTTCATTGTTGATTAAACCTTTGATAAAGATGTAGTTACCTTCTTCATCTCTTCTGATTAGTTTTACTTTGAAATCTATTTTGTCCAATATTAAAATAGCAACTCTTGCTTGCTTTTTGGTACCATTTGTTTGAAACAGTTTTTTCTATCCTTTTGCCTTAAGATAATGCCTGTCCTCAAAGGTGAGGTGTGTTTCTTATAGACAACAGAAATAAAGATTCGGTTTCTTAATCCATTCTCCCAGTCTGTGTCTCTTGACTGGGGAGTTCAGATCATTAATATTTAGGGTTAATATTGAGAGATGCTTATTGCTTCCCTTCAGTTTATTTTCTGTTTGCATTTTTGGTCTATGTTGGTATTTCTGGGTTATGCCTTCATTAATTACTTTCCCTTGCCACCTGAGGGTAGCTGCTCCTTTCCGCTGTCCTCTGAATTGCTTTGAGTATTTTCTGGAGGGTTGGTTTTCTAGACATGTATTCTTTCATCTTGTTTATGTCATGAAATATTTTCCTTCCTCTTTTGATTATAATTGGCATTTTTGCTGGGTAGAGTTACCTGGGTTGGCATCTGTAATCATTTAGTGCTGGGAATACTTTGGTCCAAGCTCTTCTGGCTTTCATAATTTGCATTGAAAAGTCAGCTGTAATTCTGATAGGTTTTCCTTTATGTGTAACTTCCTGTTTCTCTCTTGTAGCTTTCAGTATTCTGTCTTTGGTTTGAGCATCTAGTGTTTTGATTATGATATAGTGTGGGGAGTTTCTTTTCTGATCTTGTCTATTTGGTTTTCTATGTGCTTTTTGTATTTGTATGGGTATGTCTTTTTTCAATTTGGGGAACTTTTCTTCTCTAATTCTGTTAAGAATATGGTCCATACCGTTATCCTGGGATTCTTCTCCTTCCTTTATACCTATGATGTGGAAGTTTGGTCTCTTCATGGTGTCCCACATTTCCTGGTCATTCCACTCTTTTTTTTTTTTTTTTTAATTTTTCATAGGCTTTGCTTGAGCTCTTCAGTTCTTACATGTTATCTTCTAGACTTGATATTCTATTTTCTGCTTCATCCATTGTGTTACTGAGTCTTTCTCCTGCCCTTTCCTGTTGACTGGGCGAGTGTTCAATTTCCTTTTTCATTTCAGCCTGAGAGTCCTTTAGTATTTCCATTTCCTTCTGGAGTTGGCCATTCTCTCATTCTAGTTTTTTAGTTTCCTTTTTCATTTCAGCCTGAGATTTTTTTTAACTTTTGAAAGCATAGTGTCAGCCAAGTGGTGTGGCAGGCCTGTGATCCCAGCTTGGGAGGTGATAGCAGGAATATCATGAGTTTAGGACCAGGGTCAGTAGCATAGAAAGCCCTTGGCTGAATACAACAAAAACACTGTCAGAGTTCCAACTTTACTCCAGTGTGTTTATCATTCACGTCACTTCCATAAGCATTTGAGTTTATTTCTGGACTTTCTATTCTACTTCATTGATCTCATTGTACCACACTGTAGACCCTGGACTGGATGTTTCTAATGTCTAGTAGAACCATGAACAAAGACTACATTGTCTTTTCCTTTTCAGTACTTTTCTGTGGCACATTTATTTTACCTTAGGAATTCAGTACCAGTTAGTTTCATTCTATAACCAAATTCTTCTGGCAATTTTATTGAGATTAAGATACATTAATAAACTGAATGGTGGAAAAGTGGGTTTTGCTGCTGTTGTTGTTGTCATTGTTTCAAGATCCACCAGGGCCTTCTACAAGACAGGCAAGAACTGTACCACTGAATGACAACCCCAGCTCCACGAACTGGCACCTTGATAAAGCAGAATCAATCTATTCCCAATGTTTCTTCTGTTTAAGGCTAATTTTTCTTCTTCCTGAGTCTTCTTGCTGTTTGCATATTTTTGCATGTGTTAGATGAACTCTGTTCTGAATATTTTACATTTTTGTATCTTTTACTCATGGGATTCCCCTCCAGTTGGTTATTGTTTCTGTCTATGGAGGCTATTCATTATTTATTTGTTTTTATTTTATGAGTATGGGTGGTTTGCATTTATGTATTTAAATAAGTGTATCAAGTGTGGACAGTGCCTACAGAAACCAAAAGAGGGTGTTGGATCCCCTTGAACTAGAGTTACAGAGGGTTGTTAGCCACCATGTGGGTGCTGGGAACCAAATCAAGGTCCTCTGCAAGAGTGGCCAGTGCTCTCAATGATGAACCTTCTCTACAGCCCCCATTTGTTATTTTTTTGTTGTTGTTTTTGAGACAAGGTCTCCCTAGAGCCCCAGCTGGCCTGGAACTAACTCTGTAGACCAGGCTGGCCTTGAACTCACAGAGATCCACCTGCCTCTGCCTCCAAGTGCTGGGATTAAAGGTGTGCATCACCATGCTCAGCCCCATTTGTTACTTTTTTCATTATTTTTTATTGTTATTAAACTTTTTCCATAAGTCATACATCATTTCTCAATTGAATTTAGAGTCACTTCCTTTTCCATGCCCCCCACCCCACCTGAGTTCCTGCACTCTGCCATACATGTCTTGTAACATTTTCTGAGTCCAGAGCTTTTTTCCTAGTTCTTTTGTTGTTGTTGTTTTCTCTAACTTGTATTGCTTCAAAATATATATATATATATATATATTTTTTTTTTTTTTTCTAAAAGTTGTCATTTTTCCTTGAGGAAGTGTTTGAAGGTTCCTCCTTGGCAAACCCAAACAACCATCAATCCTGCCCTTGTGCTCCACACTGGGGTCTTTCCCTCCCATGGTCCTCCAAATGAGGTCCAGTAAGCATGTGTCCTGTCTTGTTCTTCCTGTACTGACCTCCATAATACAGCCTGAGTAGTCCAACAATGGCAATCTATACTCTGATGAGGCTGAAATCCCCATAGTTTTAGCCTGAGATTTTTTTCAGCATTTCCATTTCCTTCTGGAGTTGGTCATTCTCTCCCTTTAGTTCTTTGATTTGTTCTTTATATTCCTTGATTTATTTGAGTATGTCTATGATTGTTCCTTCAGGATCTGTGTCCTGAGTTACTTCCAGGTAGATCTCATTTTTGGAGTCTTCTAATAGAATTTGGTGGGGATTTATTATTTGCTTTTCCCATATTGCAGATTTTTCTTTGTGCTTCTGGCATGTGGATTTGGTTTGTTGATTTGTTGTTTGTAATGTGGTGCAAGATTCAGGTCTTTCTTCCTTGTGTTGAAGGCCTGTTCCTCTAGGCTGTCTGTGGAGTGTGGGTTTGCTGCCTCTTTTGTTACCTTGTGCTCCAGAGACAGTACTGCTGTTCCCACCTGGATGTCTGCCCCATGGGAGGGGGGGCTGATTTGGCCCAAGCACTGGCAACCAGGTGGGAGGCTCCAATGGTGCAGGAACATGGCAGGACCAAGAAGGGAGACTTGTTACTCAATCTGTGCCAAACGTGACTGGGTGGGGGCTCTGCCAAAACATTTTAAGGACTGCTTTTGTTCACATATTGATACTTCATATTCTATACAATGTATTTACTAATCTGTGGAGTGGGAGGAGAGCACACACATGTGTGTGTCTGTGTGCACACATGTGCCTGAGTGTTTGGGGCGTCTCCAGGCATTTACCTTGCATTTTGAGACAGGGTCTCTCATTGACCTGGGCCTCACTGATTTGGCTAGGCTGGCTGACTATGAAGCCCCAAGCATCTGTCTGTCTGCCCCTCTGCAGCCCTGGGATTACAAGAATGTGCCACTGTATCTATTTTTTTTTTTTTTTGTCTTGAGACGGTATTCCTGTAGCCCCAGCTGTCCTGCAGCTCACTATATAGACCAGGCTGGCTTTGAACTCATAGAGATCTACCTGCCTCTGCCTCCTGAATGTTGGGATTAAAGGCATGGACCACCATGCCCAGCCTGTATCTAACTTTTTTATGTGGGCTCTGAGGCTGGAACTTGGGTCCTCATGTTACTGTGGCTGATAACTGAGCCATCTATCGCTTCAGCTGAAAATTTATTTTTACTTTTATTTTTATGGTCTGTGGTTGTTTTGAACACAGTAAATTGGTTATTATACTCTGGCTTTGTGGATTTTCTCCCTTCTTTGGAAGACATGAATCTAGTCATCTATTTTGAGGTTCACTCCTTTACCTCTAGGTTCCATTTTTAAGCCACTAGTTTACTGTGCTTTAAAGACAATGGTCTAAGGGCCTTAGATTAGCAATGTGCTTTTTTTCCTGGAAAAATAAATCTTCACATGAAAAGTATAGGTTGTTTATGTTAACACAACCAGTCAGCTGACTGATGCAGGCTGAAGAGAAAATATACGCTCAACACGAGGCAAAGGGTCCTCAGATAAAGGCTGAGCTCTCTGAGAAGGTAACTTAGCAGCTGCGTTGCAACAGCAGCCCTTGGGGACTGAGGCGTAGCCTTGAGTCAAGGTGATTTTCCTCAGCGGATCCTGTGGAACCTTTTTCAGCCCTCTGACACACTGTCTGCATGAAGGCTGAGTGATGGGTAGGGACTGACTGTGTTCTAGTACTTTCCTCCCTTGAACACCACTAGCTATTGTTTGGAAATGATATAAGCACCAAGATCAGAAACAGACTCTCACCAGCCCTACCACCATCTCCAAAATGAATCCCTGGAAACTATGTCCTTGGGAACACAATTCTTTCTCTCTAGTTGGTAGTGGAATTTTGGGGGAATCCCTTCATGGTTGCCAGTTAACACAAGGGAAGCAGGGTCCCTTTTTGGAGTTCTTAGTCTCAATAAAAGAATTTGAGTTGATTAAAATAGAAGCTTAAGGACAAATATATTAAAGGTTAAATAAAAGACAGGTGCATCAACTTGCTTCTCTATTGCTGTGATAAAACACTCTGACCAAAAACAACTTGGTGAGGGAAGGGTTTACTGTATCTCACACTTCTAAGTGACAGTCTGTCCGTGAGGAAAGTCATGCAGGAACCCAGGACAGGAGCCTGGGGGAGACTGAAGCATACAGCATGGAGGAATGGCGCTCATTGGTTTGCTCCTCTGGCTTGTGATCAGCTTCCTTTTTTCAGACAACCCAGGACCACCTGTCCAGTAGTGGCTGGGCCCATCCACATCACTCAACAATCAAGAAACTGCCATACAGATGTTCCCCCAGTCCAGTCCAATAGAACAAAATCCCCAGATGAAGTTTTCTCTTTCCATATGTGTCAGGTTGACAACCAAGCCAAACATGACATCCCGCCCCTTCTCAACCTTGACATACAAACATCAGTTTAAACATGATATCCCCCCCTTCTTGACCTTGACATACAAGCATTAGTTAAACCACAACTTTTCCTCTCTTTGTCCTCAAGATCTCACATTCATATCACAGCATAAAACACAGAAAAACTTTAAAAGTCCCATAGTCTTCAAAAGTTTTATCACTTAAGTTCAGGGGCTGGAGAGATGGCCTAGCGGTTAAGAGCACGACCGCTCTTACAGAGGACCCGGGTTCGATCCCCAGCACCCACATGGCGGCTGAGAACCGTCTGAAACTCCAATTCCAGGAGAACTCCAGTTCCAGGGAATCCGACACCCTCTTCTGACCTCCGCGGCATTGCACGACATGGCTGCACAGACTTGCATGCAGTCAGTACATTCATACACATACAGAAATAAATAAAATTAATAAAAAAAATTAAAAAAATTGTTAAAAAAAAAAGTCAATCTATTTTTAAAGTAATGCAAAAATCTCTTCACTGCGGTCTCCTTTAAAATAAAAAACAAGTTACATATTTTATTTCAAAAGAGTACACTTAAGCAAAACCAAAGTCCAGTTTCCAAAATCTGAGATTCACTCCCGATCTTCCGGCCTCCAAATGGTTTGGGCAGCTCCTCCAGCTCTGCCATGCGTAACACACACAGCTTGTGCTCTATGCTCTATGCTCAGGCAGACTCTGCAGCAGTCGCTGTCCTTGGTGGTCATTCCATGGTCCTGTTATCTCAGATGTGCAGGGTTCTTAACTTCTCCTAAATGAGCCTCTGTGATCTCGTTTGAAATTAGTCTTTGGCTAATTCTCAGATCCCAGTTTTTAGGGACCCTAGGAAAGGTATCTAACCCATGGCTAATGATTCTACCATTATTGACTTGTTTTTAAAAACAAATGAACAAATAAACAAAAGAAAACTCTCAAAACTCAAATCAATAGGATTTCCAAATTAATAAAAAACCTTGATATGAAATCTCCACAGTCTAACAAGATCTGCATAATGACAAAACCAGTTAACGTATCCATGTGGATTGGGGAAATTGTAATGGGTTCTACCTCTAGATGAAGAGCTGTAGGCAGCCAATGGATGCTGAGGGAAGAAGAGTCAGTTTTCTTCAGGGATGAGCTCTCTGAGAGGTTATCTAATCCCAAGTAGGCAGCCCTAAACACATGTACACACAAGTACCACTACATAGACTTTGTGCCTTATAGATATAGATGATACAGATATAGATATAGATGTAGGTATATAGATATAATCAAAGAAGAGGATAAGAAATTGCAAGGGAGTGGGGGGTACTTGGGAGCAGTTGGACTGGGACTGGGAGGTGTGCAAATAATGCAAATACAATACAAATGTATGAAATTCTTAAAAAAAATCTATTTATCTCCCCCAAAGCCTCTAACCCAATCACAACCCTGAAAATGAAATATGAAGAAATTCTTAGTTAAGTCCAAATAGCCCTGCTACAAACAAGTCACCAGGAAAAAAACACAAAATGGCTGACATCCAGGGATGTACATCCTAAATAGAAACTCTATCTACTTTTAATGCCTGTTGTATTGGCATCCAGAGAAATTTGAATCTTAAAGAATTTTAAGTACAAGAGACAACACCACATATGCAGTCCCAAGACATGTTCTGCTAGCCAAAATCTGCCTCCATAAAGCAGTCACAGCTTATATGGTGTAATAGAATTGACAGATGTCAGACCCTGGTGAGGGAATACGATCATTGGCAAGGCTTGCTGAGAGGAACTTTTTCCGTAAGTGTTGGGTACTAGTAATTCAAGATGGAAAGGCTGTGGATACCCCAGAGTGGCACCGGCAGCCTCAGGCTCTGTGGGACTTTCTAGGAAGAAAGTATTTGTTTTGCCTAATTATTAAGATAAATATTCATTTATTAACAATAACAACACAAACAAGACTCTTACAAGCAGAAAACACTGAGAACAAAATCATGACCCAGGGCAAATCGCTAGTTGCACAGATGACAAGAATCTACAGATATTAAAAATACACAATAAAAATAAGATGTTGCGCTTAGAGATTTTGGTGGGGAGATTTCATTCTCTCTGTGTCTTTGTACATATATGTTTTCAGGTACTTGTACAGGTGATAGAACCACCTTAGCTACTGTTCCCCAGGAGCCATTCGACTTGTTTTTTGAGATAGGGTCTCTCATTGGCTTGGAACTTCCTAACTAAGCAGAGTTGCTGGCTAGGGAGCCCCAGGGATCTGAGTGTTTCTTTCTCCCTGACATTCTATCATACATCGTCCATACATCATCGTACCTGGCTTTTCTTTTTGTTAACATGTGTCCTGGGGATGGAACTCAGGTCCTTCTTGTAAGACAATCCCTTTACTGACTGAGCTGTCGCCTACCCTAGTTTGATCTACTTATTAAGGTCTATCTTTTGTGCCTATTAACTCCAGAGCCAGAAACACAATTCCCCCATGTTTATTCTTAGAATTATCCAGGACATTTGGAATGAACATATTTTAATTTTCTGCTCATAGTCTCAACAGAGTCATGCATGGAAGTTGTTAGCTCTCTGCCTTGACGATGTATCTGGGCACATTCTCTGAGCCTTGCAAGCTCGCAGAGCAAGCTGACAGTTGCTCCTTTCACTCCTGTTGTTTCTAGGTTTTCTGTTTCTCACCCTACATCAATGAGCACTTGAAGTCATTTTTATAAATGCCAACACAGTTTTATAGATAGCCAGTCAGATTTAAAAGCAGAGATTTAGTTGGCTTGGCAAATTTACAGATTGTCTTTCTAGTAAGGTTTCTGGTATTATAGTTCTCTCTTGCCAAACTTGGTTCTCAGACATGCACCCGAACCCTGGGAGGCTCTCTGAAATACAAATTCTTGGATCCCATGGTGGATTTTATTGGCTGGGTTGTTTGGGGTCTTTCTGCTGCCCTACTGCAAACCTAGGTGAGGTGGCCAGTGAGCTTCTGTTCAGTTCACCTGTCTCTACCTCCAGGCTTGCTGTAGGAGTGCTGGGATTACAGATTTACACCATGATATCCATCATTTTTTTTTTTCCTTTTTGTCTTTTTGAGACAGGGTCTCCCTGTAGTCCCAGCTGTCCTGGAATTCACTATATAGACCAGGCCAACTTACAGAGATCTGCCTGTCTCTGCCTCCCTAGTGCTGGGATTAAAGGCCTGAACCACCACACCCAGCCTCAATATCCATCTTTTTATGTGGGTTCTCAAGATTGTGGGCTCTGAGGATTAAACTCATAGGCATTACCCAGCAACTTAAGGTAAAGCTGGCTCAAGGTCAAAATCTCGGGTTTGGATGGAGAGCTACCATTCCAGACTACTTGAAATATGAAAACATTAGTGTAGTTGGGCCTGCCAATCACCTGCATAAGGGGTTGCCCCTCAGGAAGTAAGAACAAACCCCAGCAAGGCCTACTCACCTTAAGTTATGCTAAAGAGATAGGTGGAATTATTATCCCTTTAAGGACTTAGTATACTTTACCTTCCTAGAACTCCCACTCCTTAGGACAATCCCCAAGAGCCACTTCGAGGTTCAGCTGGGTCTGTCTGCTTTTCTGAGCCCTGACTCAAAATGTCCTATTTCTTTTTCTTTTTCTTTTTTTTTTTCCTTCATTTTCTTTCCAGTGCTTTTCCTGGAATTTGGGCCTCCTCCAACACAGCTTCTCAAGCTTTCCTGGGTCTTAAGTATGCCATACTTTCTTCTTGTCCTTTCAGGCCTAGGGGTGGTCAGTGCTTCTCCATCTCTACCTCTGAATGTTAGCACCTTTGTGGGTTCTCCAAACTTGCTCACCCATGCCAATGTTTGCATGAGGGTCTTTTCAGTGGTACTTCTGAGTATTTTGACAGGACCTGGATACACATTGAAACAAAGGTTGGTTCACGCTGATGCCACATGTCCAGCATGGGGAAAGTGCGGACCTGAAGAAGCAAGTGGATATTTGTTGAACATGAGGTCTTTCCATTCAATGTCCATGGCCAATTTGCCTCTGAAAAGTTACATGTTCTAGTTCCGTTTCTGTTGCTGTGGTAAAATACCCTCATAAAAAAACACCATGAAGGTTTGTTTCATCTTATTCCAGACAATTCATTATTGTGTGGAAGTTGGGGCAAAAACTTCAAACAGTGAGTCACATCGCATCCACAGTCGACAAAAGAGAGAAATGAATGGACGTGTGCTTGCCTGTGCTCAGTTAGATTTCTCCACAGTCCAGGGCCCCTGTATAGGGGATGCTGCTGCCCACAGTGACCAGGGTCTTCCCACACCAAATAACTTGAGACAGTCTTCCATAGATATGCCTACAGATCAACCTCATGAGACAATCCGACACTGAGACTCTTCCCAGGTGGTTCTAGTTGATAATGCTGACTATCACAGAACAGTACAGGTCAACAGCAAATCTTTTTAAAGATTTGGAAAAATAGCACTCAAAAATCTGCATGGCATTTTCATGTTCATGAGCAAGTACTTTCATGCATGTACATAAGACAACTCCATTTGCAATGTGTCTGTAACTGGTGGTGATGTGTCTATGAGCCTTGGCTTAAACAGATTTTTTTATCTCTTGGGGATGATATTAAGAGCTTGCTTAGTATTTGTGGGAGACTTTATAGCTCAAAAATAAGCATTGCCAACTTCATAATTTTGCCTGAGAATGGCCCTGATTATTGACTTTTAGTTATTATTCTCACCAACCATTATAACTCTTTGGGGGTGATAATTCTGGGTAGGGACAGGTATAGTAAGCCTGAGATGACTTTATGTAGTGGAGAAACTATCCCCAAAGACTCCTATCTTCTCTTTTCCCCCAAGGAAAAGAATCAACTTTATTGTCTCCCCCCAAACTAGGGTTTTAGTCTAGCATAACAATGATAATTATATCTTAGATGCCCACTGGATAGTTCACCAAGTATTGATGGAGCCCCTAGTACATACCAGATGACAGGCAGAACTTTTTTATGCTGAAATGTTGCAGTAGGCAAGCAGATTTATCCCTTTCCCTCCCTCTCCCCCCACCCTCCTGGGAAAAATGGGTATTAAATAATGAATCACGTAACAACTATTTTAAGATATAAGTGGGACAAAAGCTACATGAAAGAATGAATGTGGAGCAGGATGTGAAAGAAGAAGCATCTTGTCAGGTCCAGTTCAGAGAGACGGGCAGAATGGGACCTGCTGACTTCTACATGAAGCCATCTTGGTTTTTCAGAGAAGATCGGGAGGGGAAGAGAGGGGAAGAGAGAGGCTAGCCTTGTCGCTCTGGGATATTTACAGGGAGAAAAGCACCCACATTGTCTAAAGCCTAAACCCTGTCAATTTATTACTAGAATTTCCAAATTTGGAGAGAAAAGGAACTCTAAATTCCATGGTCAAAGTTTAGGCCTAATAGCACTGGAGGGGCTCCAGATTAAGTCACATTTGTCTACACTCGCAGATCCAGGGAAGAAGGAGGACTGACTGACAGCACAGCCCCTGGGGATTGACTTGCCTGAGCGACCAGGCAACTAGCCTTCTGAAAAAGACTTCTTGCTGGAGAGGGAGTCAAACACACATATATTGGTTTGTTTCTCTTCCTTACAATAAGTGTTCCAGCATTAGAAGAGAGAGGTTAGAACTTAGAGAAAAAGCAGACTATAAATAAAAACTACAATTGTACTCTTGATTCTTTACCCCAAATATGTCAAGATCAGGGCTCCAAAAGAACCACAAATGGCGAAATCTTAAAGGAGAAAGGAGACAGGCATCTCTCCCACCTTCCAAAGTGCCAGAGAGCACAGCGTACCATGCATTGCAAGGGTCTGATGTGGTGATCACAGAAAGACCCAGAAGCATTAGGGCCACCCAGAGACAATTCCAAAGGCATCACCTAGGCAGATCTGGGGCCCTAGACAGGCAGCAGACATCACTGAAAGGGGTCAGAGCAGAAAAGAAAAATAACTGATGGAGACTACCTGACACCTGGCACAAGTCACTCCTGAACACATAGATGCAGTCTTTCCAGGATTCCCAAAAATAATTCCAGGGGAAATTGTGAGACACAGGATGACCTGAAATAGTAAAGGGGGTGATGGTGAATGTTAGGAAACCACAAGGAATTAAAAGCTAAGGAAGTCGATGGTAATTTCTTTGGCTTCCTCACAAGGGATCTTTGGGTCAGAATTGTGGAGTAATAAGGTGTCACCTTGCAAAAAATCTGCTAAATACAAAGACTATAAGGGACAATAATTCATTATATATTTCAAGTAGGTACAGGAGAGAATTTTGAAAGTCCCCAATGTATACATGTAAAAATGATAGATGTTTGAGGTGATGAATATGTTAATTACCCTGACCTGATCATCGTGTAATGTATACATGTATCAACTTACTGCACTGTACTCCTATAAATATGTCCAATTACTTTGTTTCAGTCAAAATGTTTTTAAAGGAAAAATCATCAAGATAGAATTTTCAAATCTAGCTTGGGAAGGTATTAGGAAACTTTCTATTGCAGAAGGCAGAGGGAAATCAGTCAAGAATCTAAACAAGGGGGGGGGGAGAGATAGACAGACAGACTATGGAAGCAACCATCAGGAAATCGGAGAAGTCAAATTTAAGAAAAGGAGAGCAGTCAGCAATAAAGAAGACAGCGCTCTCTAGGAGACACATTTGAACCAGCTCTGTGAGCCCAGCAGAAAGAGGAAAGCCAGGGAGAAAGGGCTGAACAAAGGAAGTGGAGGAGCTGGATGCTCTTCAAGCAAACAGACCTGCAGGCACCGGGACAAGGCGTCCCAAGGTGTGAGGGGACCAGCAGACAGCAGGTGCCAAGTTGGCTGCACGTGGATCCCTGCAGAGACCTCAGAGGCAAATAGGGCCAGATTGCTACAGAAGAGCTTAAAGAAATAGCACGAATATATGGAGACAAGAGAAACAGAGAGATTTTTAAAGAAAGCTTTCCCAGAAAATAAATAAATAAACTTTCCCTGGGAAAGCTCAGCTGAGAGCCTTTCAGAGGCAGAGTAAGCCTGAGGCAGCATGAGAGGGGAGTCTGAGCCCCTTCTGTCCCCACAGAAGTAGAATAAATTTTACTGCTCTGTAGATAAGAAACTAGCCCCTGCACTGTCTTTCTGGGTGGGGACAGGCTCAAGCTGGTCCCTTGGGTGAGAGCTTACTGAGTTTCTGAGTGTCAGGGCTCTTAACTGCAAGCAACAGAAGCCAGTCTGCCCACATTAAGCAGAAGGCTTTGCTTCTGCGATATTGATCATTTTGCAGTCACACTGGGGCGTCTAGAGAATCAGAGCCCAACGGGCTGCAAGCAAGAAACCCTGCTGTTGCCGCCAGACCTACCTGCTGTGGCAAGGGCTACGAGGACAGCCAAGGTGCTGGCCACTGTGGTCCCAGCAATCTCAGCACCCTACAACTCCAGCAAGGGTTCATCAAGGACTCGGGGCACATTCTTGGCTTTCAGGAAAACTGTGCAAGCCAGCTGTTCCTGTGTTCAACTTTAACTGCAGAAGACAGCTCTGCATCCCTGGAGGATCCAGCAGGTGGTGGATCCCCAGACAGAGGCCAGCCCAAGAAGAGTGACAAGCATCCCACCAGAGTGACACTCGGCCTCCTCTGTGACAGGAAAGGTCACATCCATGTTGTCATTCACTGTCATTTCCCAGTTCTGTGTGCCTCGTCCCCCCTATCCACCCCCGATACTTCATGCTCAACTATCACTGCAGTTTGGAGTGAGGCCTTGGTGCCGCTGAGCAACTCTCCCTCTGTCGCCAGGAGGATGCAGGGGAGGGCCATGGAGGGGTGGAGGGGGGAAGCTGTCTCTTCTCTGAGCCCAGGAGGGCCTCTGGCTTCTGCCCTCCATAGCTTGAAGGGGAGGGAACAGGCCCGGTGAGCAGTCCCTGAAGTACAACTGTCCATCTGTCACACTTGGATGTAATGGTAGTATTCTTTTTTTTTCTTTTTAATCATTTTGCTACATTTTACTGGTAGCTTCCATGCTGTTTAAGCAGGTAATCGTCTGTCCTTAAAAACCCTGGCACGATTTGTCAGGGAGTCTGCCTGGCTTTCTGATAAGCGATCCTAATAGCTGGGTTTGGTGACGGCTCCTGTTTTTCATTTTAGATTTATCAAGGTCTGATTTAATTGCCATAAACAAGGAAAAACAAGATCAAATTAACAGATGAAATCATATGGTTTCAGAGCTGATCCATATTAATGAGCTCTTACTTTTGTGATCTGGCTAATAATGACCCAGACCTTGATAACATTAGCTGAAAGGAAAACAAATGTTACCAGGACACTGCAGTGTTTGGATTCTTCTAGGATGGGAGGACAGGAAAGGCTCAAAGATGCTTCCTCACTGAGGGGGTCGGGGGTAGGAATGAGGTCTGCAGGACTCAGACCTCCCTGATCCCCGCCTTTGTTCCTGTGTTCCCATAAGGGCTTACCATAGCTATTGGGCTAGCCATAGCTACTGGTCCTGTTAGCTCCTAGAGGTGCCAGCTTCCCAGCTGGGCAAACACCTAGCAGCACCCCCCCACTCCCCGCCCCATACCCCTTGGCTGGGCTCCAGATAGGAGAAATCAGACACAATATAAGGTCCTCCTCCATAGGATTCACATCAGTTCTTTTAACAGGCTTGAAGTATTTTACATCCATAGGAAAACCACCTTTGAATTAGTGGTTTTGTTCTCTGAATTGGGCTTTGTATTCACTCTAATCAAATTCCCTCTCACCCAGATAAGCATTAAATGTGGATCACATCACAGGCAGACACTTGCAACTCCCAGCTCGTCTTTGTTATGGAAATGCTGCTTCACAGCCTTAGATTCTGGGAGACTGCAGCACCAGCCCAAACACACCCTTTCCACCCCTGCCTTTGCAAGCTTAACCAAAATCAAGAGCCCTGCTGGAGATGAGCCTTGTTTGGGGTGAGAGTTTTATTTCTGCAGAAACCTGTCCTCTTCAGATTTTAACCGGCAGGTACACATCCTTCTTTTGTTCCTCTTAGGACTCAACTCAGGCTTCGAGTGGGAGGACCTGATCTTCTAGGTGACTCTGGGGAAGGCATTTATACTGCCTCACTTTCTCCATCAATACAATGGCAGTAATGAAAATTATTACCACCACCTACACACATACCCAGCCACACCTTGGTGGCTGACAATTACATAAATGCATAAAACTTCCTTGGCCAAAATCCACTTAAAAGTCCCTGTTTTACTATGCATGTGTCTTCAGGCCAGTCCCTCAGAACCTTGTTAAAGAACTTAGAAAAACAAATTCCCAGGACAGCAGATGGCTCCATGGATAAGTTTTCTCATAAGGCTGATGGATGCCATGGAGGGGTGAGGGATCGGTTTGTTTTCTCCACCAATTAAAGAATTAAAAAGCAGGAAAAGTTTGAAAGTCAAAGAAAGCCAATGCTTATTCAAAGAGCACTATTTATTACAGTTTGAAAGAGAAACCTCAGAGCAGGCAAGCTATGCATTTCAGAAGCTGGCTGGAGGGGAAAAAGAAACAACAACAAGCCATGCCATTTGAGTTAAGGCTGTACGGAAGTCAGTCACATAGCGGACAAGCAGCCACAATACAGGCTGAGCAGTCCAGCAACAACTATACATTGGACAGGCTGAGAACTGGCATTTGCTCAGTCATGAGGTTGGATGGCTCAGCAGTCCCAAACTGGTATGCTAAAGGGATTCCAGGAGAGTGGCTGGTCTTCAGTCCATGTCAGAACCTGAAGAAGCTGGGTTCTGATGCCAGCAAAGGATGCAACAGCAGCAACCACAGAGTAGATGCACTCCTCAGCAGAGAGTGAAGCTGGGCAGGCAAAAGCAACCCTGCTTTTTCCTTTAAGACCTTCTATATCTGTGCCGTGACCAGAACATGTTACTTACTCTAGGGGAGGGTTTTTACTCTTCAGTTAATCCTTCTAGAAAAGACCCACAGTGTCTGGCCCAGAGTGGTATCTTTTGGTTGATCCCAGATCTAAGCAAGTTGACAACCAAGATTAATCCCTACAGAAATCAAGACGAAGGACACACCATCCTGGAATTGCAGAGTGAAAGGAGTGAGGAAGCAGGGAAGAAATCCCTGACCTTTACCTCATTCTGCTCACTACTTTCCTGGACATAGTTCCCTAAGAACCCAGCCAAGACCCAGAAAGTGTGTGGTCCTTGGTGATGCAATGTGGAGGAGTCAGAGGCTGCAGGCTCAGAACAGGATCGGGAATAAGGCAGGGTAGCCAGAAGTCAGTGGAGAGCCAGTGCTCAGCAGCAAAACAATGAGACACCTCAGCATAACACCTGCTCCAGTCATTTTGTTTAAAAATGTGTGTGTGTGTGTGTGTGTGTGTGAATGCAGGCGTGTGTATACTTTGGCTACAGCACATATATGAGTGTCAGAGGATAATCTTGGTTATTGTATTGGTCTTTGCCTTTTATCTTATTTGAGACAGGGTCTCTGCTGCTGATGGTTAGTGGGTTGGTGAGACCCAGGATGAGGCATTCTGTCAATACCCCTGGTATTCTATACTACACCTCAATACAACCGCTAAGGTCAGCTCAGCAATATGCCCAAGCTACTATGTTGAAGTTCATGGCCAAGTTGTTCTAAGAGCTATACCAGGCTGCTGTCTCCATCTGCAGTATTTCAAGATCCAAGAAATAACTGACAGGGCCAGTGAGATCTGTGCCTTAAGTGATCCTATTAATTCTCCAAAGAGTTTGGTCTTCTAGGCAGCAGAAAATAAAACGATTAATTATGGCAAATGTGTGCACGTTTTGCTTATGGTTGGTATGTGGGGACAATTGGGAGGTATAGCCCCAAGACTTGGAAACAAGATTGCCCTCTGAGAATTCAAACTGAACTCAATACATAATAGATTAAAGAATAATTGAGCAAAAGCATCGGAAAAAGACAGTGTCTCTGCAGCCAAAAGTGGAACAGGAGATACTGAAGTTTCCATGGAACTATTGTTACTCTTTGCTGTCCGTTGAGGTCATTTGAGTTGTGAAATGCAGCCAACCAGTTCCTTCCTCCTCGTGGGGTGGAGATTGCAGTGCTTGTGTCTAGAGATTACCAGCCTGGGTTTTCATGGCTACTCTGCCTCTGGATTTTTGTCCCTCCTGAATGCTATAGATTGAATCTAGAATGTCTCCCAAAAGCTTGAGCACTGACTGGCCTGGCACTGTTGGAAGGTGATGGGACCTTTGAGAGGCTGGAGGATGTTGGGTCACTGGGATTACACCCTTGAAGGAGATACTGGGATTCTGGGACCCACCCCCTTGTTTCCAGGCCACCAAGAGATAAGCAATCTCTTCTGTCATGATGTCCTATTGCTCTGCAGGTCCAAAGGCAACATGATCATGTGACCATGAACTTCAGAAGACTCTGACGTCATGAGCCAAATTAAGCTTTTCTCCTCTTGTTTTTTCTCATGAATTTGGTCACAAAGAAAGCTGGATGGCACAGTGAATTCCAGGCTATTTCTGTCTCAAGTCCGGGGTTTCCCTGCTATTTCCACTGTCCGAAGGACAAGTTCAAGGCCTTTCTGGGTGGCAGACTTTATGTTTGGGGAATAAATAAGAGGGATTTACATCAGAGACATTGAAACAAAATTGGGTTTTACAGGTCTGTGGCTTAGATTCCTGTGGCTCCTTGACCACGTGGAACTCTGGTCGGCGTGTGCTCCCTCAGGCTCCACGCCATCACTCTGACCACGTGGAACTCCGGTGGGCGCGTGCTCCCTCAGGCTCCACGCCATCACTCTGACCACGTGGAACTCCGGTGGGCGCGTGCTCCCTCAGGCTCCACGCCATCACTCTGACCACGTGGAACTCTGGTCGGCGCGTGCTCCCTCAGTCTCCACGCCATCACTCTGGCCACGTGGAACTCCGGTCGGTGCGTGCTCCCTCAGGCTCCACGCCATCACTCTGGCCCTGTCTCTGCTTTCTCCTCTCCTGTTCTCATCTTCACTTTTGAGTTGGCCTGGTTTGCCCAAATTACACATGCATGAACACAATGAATTACACCTACGGAGGCATACAGAGCTGTTATTGAAATTTCTGGCCAGGCATAGTGGTGCACACTTTCAACCCCAGCACTTGGGAGGCAGAAGCAGGAAGATCTCTGTGAGTTCAAGGCCAGCCTGGTCTACATAGTGAGTTCTAGGCCAGCTGGTGCTACAGGGAGACCCTGTCTCAAAAAGACAAAAAAAAAATTGTATCTTTCTCTTTACAGTCTCAGCTACTACTAATTTTTTTGGTATGTGTGTGCAAGTGCACACGTGTGTACATGTGTGGAGGTCAGAGGATAGCCTGGAATATTGTTCTTCAGGCACCATCCACATTTGTTTTTTTCAGACACTGTCTCTCAATGCCCTCGATTTCGCAAGTAGCCTAGGCTGTTTGGAGAGGGAGCTTCAGGAATTTGCCTGTTTCTGCATGCCCAGCTAGGATTACAGGCATGTGCCGCCATGCCTCTATATACAGGTGAGTGATGGGATTGAACTCACAAGACAAGCACTTTACTGACTGACTGACCATCCTTTCAGTCTTACTGCTAACATTTTCAAGTTTTTCCAATCCTGTTAGCATAAAGTAACATCATATTGTTGGTTAATATCCATTTTCTGATTTTAGGTGAGGACAATTTTTCCTCGATTCTGTCTTGGCTCTTTGAGTGCCCTCTGTGAATCCTGACTTTCTGTCTTTTGCCTTCTGACTCCACCAGCAAATCTGATTTTTGGAGCTCACGAACAAATAGTGAAACCTTGATTGAGCACACAAGAGTATCTCTGGGGCCTGTCTGGTGACCCACCAGCATTTGTGAGGGGGCACTCCCGGCTCCTTTCTAAGTCACCTGAAACAATTACCATGCTTTTCTAATAAATGCCAATAATCTTTAAATCAAACAAGCAAGCAGCAAGAAAGATTTGAGACGACTTTCACTATGTTGCAGAAGATAACCTTGAACTCATAGATCCTTTTTTCTCAACCTAATTACTAGGATTACAGGTATGTACCATATCACCAAGTCTGGCCCTTGAGTTTTTTTCTACTATTTTTGTTTTATGTGTTGAGTGGATTGTCTGCATGTATGCACCCATGCTGTGCAATGCTCTCAGAGGTCAGAAGAAGGCATTGAATCCCCTGAAACTGGAATTATGGACTGTTATTAGCCTGCCATGTGGGTGCTGGGAACCAAACCTGTGTCCTCTGCAGGAGCAGCCAGTGCTTTTAACTGCTGAGCCATCTCTCTGGCCCTTAGCCCTTTAAGTTTTTGATGCTCTCAATCAGAATAAATCTTCACAATTTGTCACTCTTCAAATTATGGCCAGCATAAATCTCATCAGTATAAAGACAGGCACTTGAATTTGAAAATGGACTCAATTTGAGTGGGCTTCATATACTGGTAGTATTTGGTCATTGCATGGGAAAAAACAAAACAAAACAAAACAAAACAAAAAACAAAGTTTGCCTAGAATACTCCTTTTACCATTGTGTCCCAAGGATGCATCCAGGCAGTATCTTCCTTCATTCCCAAAGTTCATGGAAAGGCTGATCAACTAAAAGCTCACCCTCTCATTGTGTGTGCACTGGATAGCTTAAGTTGTCAACTTGGCACACCTGGGTAGAGGAGCCTCACTGGGGAACTTCCTCCATTGGACTGGCCTGCGGCCATATTTGTGGGGCATTTTCTTGATTGCCAAGTGATGTGGGAGGGCCCAGCCCACTGCGGGTGGTTCCAGACCTGGGCAAGTGGCTCTATGTTGTATAAGAAAGCAGGCTGAGCATGGGCCAGGGGAGCAAGCCAGTAAGCAGTGTTCTTCCATGGCCTGTTCTTCAGCTCTGGCCTCTAGATTCTTTGCCCTGAGTTCCTACCTTGGGTTCCCTAAATGATGAACTGTGACCCAGGAGCTATAAGCTAAATAAACCCTTTCTTTCTCAAGTTGGTGTGGTCAGAGTGTTTTGTCACAGCAACTGAAGGCAAACTAGAACAGTGTGGCCTTCAGCAAGTTACTTGGGTTAAGAGCTCAGTACCCATCACCACACAAAAGACTCATAGACATTCATGTGGCGGGCCAGTATTTTGAAAATGGCCTGTCCCTGAGTTTTATACAAGTTAACAAAATGGCAATATAAAACTAAGAATTTAGACAGATTTAAAGATGCAGAGAAAATTTGAGCTGACAGTAAAGAGAGGTCAATTTTATTATTGTTTTTTTTTTTTATTGAAGTCACCAAGTCTTTGGATGGCTTCAGGGAAGATGTTCACATATGTATACCTATATTCATAATTTCAGGGTATCCACCAGCCCCATGAAACTCACTTAGGAACCCTATATTAATAACTTCTAACTAAATTCATGAAGAATGTGAGATTCAGAGAGCCTACATGATACATCAAAAGCAGAAAGGGTTAGAAGGAGAAATATGCTTATGATCCCATTATTTGTTCTTTGTTTCTCAAGCTCCTCCTCATTGTCAAGACTAATGAGTCAGAAATTAAAGCTATAGAGAAGGTTTTGGAATGATATATTACCAGACAGTTGAGGAAATCCTGCTTCTACAGTGAAGTGTGAGTTGGCTCTGTTCTTGGAGTGAGTCCTTTCTAGATGATTCTGAGATTCACACTGCTGTACCTGCTGGTGAAAAGTCTCAGTGACTGGACACCAACAACCCCAGGCTGCATCGAGCTGCCCAGCCCATATCTATTTATTTGCTCTCAAGAGATACTGTCCTTTCCAAGGCATGTCCTTTTGACTACAAATTCCCCAGTAATCATGAAGATGCTATCAATAGTACTCACTTTCTCTTTAGAGTCTTTCTTACACCTATAGTGGGGTGAGGTGAGGTTAGCTGAGTGAGGACTTCTTTGTCAGAACAATGACTAGTTCAGGTTTATACACTAGCAATGAGACCACTGTTTTTGGTAGAGAATGTCCTACAGATATATACATATATATATATATATATATATTTATATTTATATTATGTGTATGAATGTACTGTCTGCATGTAGGTTTGTGCACCTATGTCGTGCAATGCCTTGGAGGTCAGAAGAGGGTGTCAGATTCCCCTGGAACTGGAGTTCTCCAGGAATTGGAGTTATAGACGGTTCTCAGCCGCCATGTGGGTGCTGGGGATCGAACCAGGGCCCTCTGCAAGAGCAGTCAGTGCTCTTAACCACTAGGCCATCTCTCCAGCCCTGATATATATATTTTTAGTATGTGAATGATTAGCTCCTTAGAGGAGTTTTTGTTGTTAATTTTTTACAATCTAATTTATTAGATGAAATCTTCTCTTGCTCTTATAGAGTTTATTGCTCATAATTTTTAACTTTCTTCTTTTTGAAAGTTTAATTCTTGTGTGTGTGCACCTGAGTATATGTATACGTATATGTATATGTGTATGCACCACATGCATGCAGGTGGCCAAGAAGGTCAGAAGATGGCACCAGTTCCCCTGAAACTAGAGTTACAGACCATTATGAACTGTCATGTTGGTGTTGGGGACTGAACTTGAGTCTTCTGGAGGAGTAGCCATTGCTCTTAGCTGAGCCATCTTGCCAGCTTTCATAAAGGTCATAGCAGCATTTCACAAACCAGTCTTTTCTTTATATTAAGTCATAAAAACCCCCTCCTTAGCTTGACCTACAATGCTTACAGTCACAATTTTGGATGGAGTTAAAAATATTAGTGGCTAAGTTGCCGTGTGTCCCACAGAAGAATCCTATGCTGTCTTTGCCAGGTTTCTATGGCCTGAGGCACGACAAAAGATTTCTTTCCTTTTCTTTTTCCCAGGTATCTGTGTCAAAAAGAATTTGTGGAGGAGCCAAAATCTTCATCTGTTTGTGGCCTCACAGCCGATGAAAAATGTGGGATCATTAGATGCTAATTACTGGTTTCATGGCAATATTTTATCACAAAAGCTAATTTGATCTTGCGGAAGTCACTTTGGGGGCTGGCAGAACCCATTACTAAAAAGTACTGTGAAGTTTTCTTTTGAAAGTTCTACAAACACTTTGCTAACAAACCAAAACCAATTGGGGAAGACAACAGATTGGCATGGCCTGACTTCTCAATGGCTTCCATCTGGCCTCCATCATTTCTGAAATAGTTTGTTTCAAAAGCATTCTTTTCTACTTAGAGGAAGATGTTTCAAAGATTCATATATGGAAAATTCAATTGAGTATGCCTATTTGTGTATCCTGAAGAATTGATTATTTTAAAATGCAATTGAATTGCTTACACAGGACATAAAGACACATTCAAATAGGATCCGAGGATATGGATTCCACATCTTCTGGACTGTTCTCTTTCTCTCTCTCTCTCTCTCTCTCTCTCTCTCTCTCTCTCTCACACACACACACACACACACACACACACACACACACATATTGCTCTTAGTGCTACCTTCTGAATAGGAAGCAATTTGTGTGGAAATGTCTTTACTTATTGCTGGACCTATAAAGGATTCTTATGCCATGGCTTATACTTACTTTTAGAGATAAAATATTTGAGGAAAATGATAAAACACATTAGAATGCAGAAAATAGCTCTGGGCTGGTGTACACATTAAAATATCAGCTACACCTCAACAGCCTGGAGATACAGTGCAACAGTGGCAGCCAAGTGTCTATATTATATCCCAAAACCATTTGGCTATTAGCTCTCTCCTTGGAGGAATAACTCACAGCGGATGCCACAAGCTTATGTCCTCTAGTGGTTAGGCGATGTTATAAGCCACAATAAGAACTTGTCACCCTTTATAGAGAAACCACAGTTTGCGGATTAGCATACCATCCAAGCATCTGTGTCTATGCTCACAGCTTAGCTTGACACAATAAGTGGTACTGCTTAAATGCCTGTACATCCAATAGCTTGAGCTTTGTTAGTATGACTGAAAAGGGTATCACTGTGAAAGCTGTCAATCTGTGAAGAGAAACAAACTGAACAGACCAGAGTCCAAAATGACAACTCCAAAGAAATTAGACTGTTTTCTTCTCACCCATTTGTGCCCCTTTCCCAAAGCCTAGGGAACAAACTGCGGAAGAGGAGGCGTGGTAGATTGTAAGGGCTGTGGAGAGATAGGGGTGAATCATGAGACTATAGGAATATAGTCTGGACACCTGATTGATCAACATGCCTGTGCATACAAGCTTCTCCAACTGGACTATGGGAACCTTGGGTTGTTCAAAATTTGGACATAGATACTTGCAAAATGCACCAATTACTTAATTGTATGACATACTGAGTAACATCATTGTTATCTGCAAACAACTGTGTCATTGTATTGTATAATCCCTTAAAAATAAAAATAAAAGAAACTGAAAAAAAAAAAAAGAGAGGAAGAGGACAGTGCAATACCAGGACAACAACACTGCATTTGGAGCAAGAAAGTCCTGTATTTTGAGCCTCAATTGCATCATCTGTAAAGTGGATAATGAAGCAAACCCACTCTGAGGCTCTTGAGGTGACAGTGAGCATTCAGCTAGTTACCTGAGTGAATTTTATAAAGTACAGTGTGTATATACCTGTAATACAGCATAATTTATCAGTTAGATTCCATGCTTTCTGGAACAATGCATTTCTCCCAAGCAGAATGTTGGCTGCTTGTGTTTTTCCAGGCATGAACTAACATCTTTTCTACCTGAACTGAGTGCTTTCATGCACCTAACTTTAAAATTTTGAGATACACTAGCAAAATTAGCATGGGTTTATTTTTCCTTATTCCCAATTTCCGGGTTATAATGTCCATTCTTACCTAGATCCCAGCCACCTCAGCTTCTTTCCCTTATCACGTTGAGAATTTTCAACTTTTCATATAAAAGGAGTACTTTCCACGTCTCCTGGGCACTTCTGAATGACTGGCATTTCTGTTTTGGTGCAACTCTTAAGTAAAATCAAGGTTCCTTGAATTTAAGCACTCCGATAGCACAGCCATCCATCCGACAACCAAGATGGCTGCTGCCTCACAGGCAGGTAGCATTCACAGTGTGTGTGTGCTGGACAGGGAGTGATCCACCCTGGGCAGGGAGAAGCAGGGAGCCATGGGATCTCAAGTCCTACAGAGCAGCACACAGTTTAAGATTTAGCAATTGCGTCTCTGGGAATTTTCCCCTTCATATTTTGGATGGCACTAGATCATAGATAGCCGAAATTACTAGTGAAATCATAGGTGGGGGGACTATTGCAGAAACATACTTCATTCTCATAATGTTCTTCCCCTCCCGTCCTGTCCTCCTCCTCCTCCTCTCCCTCCTCCTCCTCCTCCTCCTCCTCCTCCTCCTCCTCCTCCTCTTCCTCTTTCTCCTCTTCCTCTTCCTCTTCCTCCTCCTCTTAAATTCACTGGTGTAGTCTACAAGGGAGGCTTCTTGAAGGAGACAAGTGACCTGACCGAGACAGTGAAACACAGCAAAGTGAAGGCCTGGAGGCAGCACAAGCACCTACTAGCTCTCATGAGGAAAAAGACTCTGTGCATGAGAAAAATGTGTCTGGGAATGACGTCCTCAGTGAGACTGCTGTCAATCTATTTTCCTGAAGAAATATGTTGTCTTCAATTGTCCCTATTGTCCATCTGTTCCTAACCTTTGCTTTTGTGTTATTGCCTCTGCTGACCCCAGAGACAGACCACATGAGCAAGGACAGGTGGGGAAGCAGGGTGACTTAGGTCCTTCTTCAGAATTTGTCTCCAACTACCTGTGTGGTCTGAGGCAGACCACCTGTCCAGTTCCTCTGGGTTTTCTGCTTATCCATAGGTGTGAGATTAGGGGACTTCCAGGTTCCTTTCTGGTCCAAGCACCGTCTCCAGTCTTTGTTAAGTATCATTATTTGAGATAAAAGACATCTTTAGAGAGTGAATTTTAACAAAAAGTACTGAGGTTGCTGTATCATTCCTCAGACATCAAGGGGCTTTGGATGTTCACAGGTAAAATCTTGGAGGTCAGGATCTATGTCTTAGCATCTTAGACCCCTGGCTGTGCCAGGCAAGGTGCCCCACACTTAGCAAACACAATATCTATTGAAGGTTGGATGAAAGAGTAAGTTTTGCTTTCAAAGGAGGCACCTTTTTTACAAAGAGAAACGTTTGTATGCCACTTTGGAGAGGCAGGTCATTGGGTCCAAGTCTCAAGTCAGGGAACCTGGAAACACTGTAAAGACAATGTAGTGACTGTTACCCAGCTTGGGATATTATGGTCTGACAGTAGACCCCATATTTCATTCACTTTTCCAGAACCTTAAGTGCCTAAAGTGGGGCTTTGCCAAGGATAGGTTTTCAGTTCATCTGTATTCGGTTGAATTCAGTCAACTCCATAAAAGTTGACACCATTTATTCAGTTTTGCAAATACATACATACATACATACATACACACACGTACATACATACACACATACATACATACATACACACACATACATACATATTTGTAGACATGTTAAATTTGTCAAAATCCATTGATAGCATCCAGATATCCAAAAGTGAGCTATTTTTATATGGATAATATGTGCTTCTTCAAAAATTATTCCTCTTTCCATATTCCAATAACACAAAGAAAAGGAGGCAAAAAAGAAAAAGAAATCCTACGTCTAACTCATCCCAAGCCCTGCTGTAGATTGCCATGTAAATGAGCCGGGCTGGGTGAGAGGAATACCTCGCATGGCTCCTCTAATGCTGAGTTTGCTCCATGCATCTGGCAGCAATGGCTAGGCGAGATACAGTTGGCAGAGAAGAGTGGAGAAACCAATGTCTTTCCAAATGTCCATATTCCTATGTCCCTCCCCTGCCAACCTGGTCACCTCTTTGAAACCTCACTTCCCTGAGGTACAGTCAAGGTATCTGCCTGAAGCTACATTTGCTTCTCCTTCTCCAACCTTGTGTGCAGTTAATTGGTCCTTGGATCCTGGAGGCTCCATCACAGAAGCATCCTCTGGACATCCTCCCTTCCTTCCCTAGGTATCATCACCTCACTTCCGCTTCCTCAGCCTTCTTTCCCGGCTTGCCCCTCACCACCTTGCCCTTGAGCTCAGAGCTTGCAGCTTTGCTTTTGCATCCCTTCTGGTTTGGGGCATGCTCTCTTTCACAGGACTTTCCCCTCCCCTCTCTCTTTCACAAGATCATCCCGCCTTACTGATGCTCCAGGGTTCAGGCATGTACGTGCATCGCCGTGCCACAGAGCTAATCATACTGCAGTGCAATTATTGCAAATGCTTCTGTTCTGTTGGAGAGAATGGAGTGGAAGCCCTTGAAGGTCAGGTCTGCGCCTGTGGTTTCTTATCTCCTCCAAGGATTCGACAAGGGTGTTGTGCATAGAAGATAATCAATACATTGATCAGTACCTCATGAACAGTCAATAAATCAATCAATTTCCAAATGGCTTGGGGATGGATGGGAGTTAGGATTAAAGCAGGAGAATCTATGGCTAGAACAAATAGGGTGTTTCTTCCTCAGTGAATTGTATATAATCTTGTTGTTGTTTTTTCTTTTACCAAAAAAAAAAAAGGGAAACAAAACAAAATAAACCCCAACATGGCCAGGAATGAAGGCAGAAAGTAAAGAAGACAATGAGAAACGGGCTGTAGAGAAGGCAAGCTCTCCAGACCGCTCACAGAGCATCCAAGGCCGAGAAAGAAAGAGAACTTTCTTATTTCCCTTGCAAATGGTTGTTTTTCTTTCTTTTTCCATAATCCTTTGCCATTTGGAGGACACTCGTTAATCTGCAAAGCAAGCCCCCTTTCCAGGCCATTAGTGCCAGGACGATGTGAAATAGCAGCCAGCCTGGGCCATTAGTGCCATGGTCATTTAAAACACCAGCCCATTCAGGTTATTAGCGAGCCAGGGCAATTTGAGTGAACAACCTGTCCAGGCAATTAATGCCAAGGTAATTTAAAGTATCACACCATTCACAGGCCTGTCAATTAGCAAGGTGTCTTCCATTTTACAAATGGGGCAGACAGCTTCTTGGGTGCATTGGTGGGGGCTTCCTTAGGGGGCAGGAAGAAGTCTGACCACCGAGCAGCTCGCACCCAGTGTAAAGTTGTCCTCCTGACTTCAGACTGGCCTCTGGACTTTAGACCTCTGCGTGGAGGCAATGCCACAAATCTTAGCGATGCTGGCTTTGGTGCCCAGTGGCATCTTGTACAAAGTGTTGGGCTACCGTGAGGTCCCTCCCCACAGCCTTGGAGCACATATTGTAATGCAGATTGCTCACCCCCCAGAGAGCCAAGGCACCATTCAGCAGCTTCTGCGGTGGTCTCAGCGAGTGCCAGAGTGTGCCAGCTGCCTGAGTATCACATAGACCAGCCACACTCTTGGCACGCCGGAGGGGGTTGGGTGCCATCTCCCATTTTCTGCAAAATCCAGCCTCGGAGCACAGATGAGCTCTGTGTTCTGGGGTGTTCCTGAAGAGATTAGTGCTGTTGTCTGTCACACACATCGTGATTGAATCTGGGGAAGTTTGCAGAAGGCACAGGGGAGGGCCAGCTGGCGTATATGCACCCCTGGACCAGCCTGCCTGTCTCCGAGTGAAGTTTTCAGGTTGCTTATCAGTGTTGGCTTTCAGAAACATGGCCCTTCCAGGTCGTCTATGGAATGTAGGGTCAGGGCCTATAAAGTGCGATGAAGGCTGTTGGCTTAACGGAAGGCAGAAAGCATCAATCATTTTTACGAGGCGTTTTGACCTTTTGGGAGAGCCAAAACAACTCCACAGACCCTAAAACATTCTTGAATTGTTCGTTATGATTCTGATACTTATTCAACGTGTTCAAAGCTCTTTTGCTGAAACACATCATCTGTACTCTTTTAGGAGTCGCCTTGATTAATCAACCCCATTCAGCTGTGGAGTTTAATCCATTCATTTAAAAACCTTTGTCAAACACGTGTTCAGGCAACAGCACTAGGATCCCAAGAATGGTGTTAAATAGGAAAGCCCTTGGTCTCCAAGAGTTTGCAATCTTACTCTACTTCTCTGTCAAAGCCCTTGTGGCACTAGTCAGAAATCCAGCACATTCCACTGGTTTCAGAAGAAAGGTGTATGAAAGGGACATCAGAATTCAGGAAGAAATGACACTTGTATGCCAATGTATTAAAACTCACCAGGCTATAAGTGTGAAGTGGCTGTATTTCTCCCTCAATTATTATTTCCTAATGTCTTTGGACAGATATCCCTTTGCCGTATCTTTGTAAATTATCTGCTTAAATATCTTTAAAGTCATTTTCATTGACAGGAAAACTCCCATTTTAATAGTTAAGATTCACATTCAGTTCTTAAACATTCCAGTGTAGTCCTATTCAAAATTTCAACCCCATGTCCAATTCAAAACTCTGCCTCTGTCCTCTAGGCTCAAGCCTAATCTGTGGTTGGGAACCTGCAGTGGCTTTAGAGGCTTTATTAGTTACTTTGCTATTGCTGTGATAAAACACCATGACACAAAGCAACTTAGAGACAGAGTGTTTATTTTGGTTTTGGGTTCCAGAAAGATAAGAGTCCATCATGGCAGGGAGGCATGGAGCAGGTGGCCAGCATGGTGAGAGGAATAGGAGCCGGGGGATCACATCTTCAACCACATGCAGAAAGCAGAGCGAGCTGGGAGTGGGGAAAGGCTGTAAACAGTCAATGTCCACCCCTGGTGCCGACCTCCTCCAGCAAGACTGCCCCTCTCTGCTCTTCAAGTAGCACCAACAACCGTGGGCCCAGTGTTTAAGAGCCTGAGCCTACAAGGGGCCTTTCTCATTCAAACCATCACAGAAGTCTTAGACTAAATTCTGGGACAATATCAAATGGAGGGATAAGGGGCAACTTGGGTACATTGTATAATTTGTTTGATTCTATTTACTTCATGTAAAAAATGGGGTTCAAGAGAGATGGCTCAGTGGTTAAGACCACTGGGTTTGAGTCCTAGTACCCACATGGAGGCTAACAACTATCTGTAACTATAACTCCAGTTCCAGATCTGATGTCCTCTTTTGTCCTCTGTGGGCATTACATGACATGAGTGCAGTTACATACATGTAAGTATAACATTCATACACATAAAAAAAAAACAAGTTGAAGGTTTGGTTTATACTAGTTTCAACTGTCAAATTCTTCATACATTTATGACGTTCTAGCAATGATGACAAACTTTAAGACTTTAATGAACCAGGTATCAAATTCAAATATTATTGCAGCACAGAATTGATGTATCCTTTGCAGGGAAAAGGCTAATAAAAATTTGCTTTGCATTCTGAATTTAGAATTAGTATCTGACAATCCCCTTGGAATTATAACTCTTGTATTGTTACACACTAAATAGCTACACTTGTCTTGTTAATAAAATCATAGTAATTGAGTAGCATTTTCATTAAGACAGGAGTGTGGTTCATTTTGAAGACAGATGAAAAAAAGCAACCTGGAGATTCCATAGGAACTGTGTTCTTCATTCAGGTGGCACAGGATCCATATTAATGGGAAACTGTTTTGAATAAATGTAGCAGCAAGCCACATACTGTCGCCCCCTCTGGAGTCAGTACTCTGTGAGTCTCTGCTTTAGAGGCTATCAGGTGTTCTTCGGTCTCTGGGCTGCTTCATCAGCTAGCAGAGTTGGAACATACATCTATGTTTACAACCCAGTTAGCATCCTAAAAGCAAGTAGAATTGACTCAGATATGACAGCATCATGGAGTAGAGGTGGATAGAGACTCACTAAAGATGATGTCGGGCCACAGTGAAGAATTGAAGAAATTGTATGCATCACATAAAACAATCAATTAATAATAGATCCTCAATGTTCTAAGAAAGCCTAATGTAGAATTTAGGATCTGGGTTCAGAAAAGGGGTCTTCCTCTATGAAAAAGTGCAAGATTAGATTCCTGTTCTGGAGAATGGTTATCAAGATACAGCCCGACACATTGCATTCTGGAGAACCATTTTCTGAGTGTGCTTGAGTTCTGTGCGCATGTTCTAGACACAGGTATCCACAACACAAGGGCTTGAAGGATGTGGGGCTGGCTATGGAGGAATATGGTGGGGTATCTTGCTGAGCTATGCACATCTGGGATCAGATGCTCTCTGCCCCAAAGGGTGGAGAAGTTTGAAGGAAAAGTATGACTTTCAAATCTAAGTAAGAGCCCTTGTGTGCACATTACTATAGACTTTAAAGTAAAATTAGGCAGCTAAGAGGAAACTAGATGCAGCTTGTATTTCTATAGACACTAGAATACTATTCCAGGTCTACAATTCCATGCCTCTTTGGTCGTCTGGGTATTTGGAGACATGGGCTGATCAAAGCACTGAGCACAGCACTGATTAGAAGGGACATCTCATATGTGTCAGCTATAATGATTGTCTCCTAATCTCAAACCTGCCCATACTTAGGCTATTTATTTATAAGTATTCATTTAGTGTCAGCTGTTCCTATAGGGACAAAGAAAGATATATTGACCACATGTTCCAGGAAATAGACTCAGAATCTCAGGTTGGCATCCAGATACATACCGGGGCCTATTCTCGGAGGTGGGACTGAGCTAATTGAAGAGCTAGTTTATCACAGAGGACTCAGCATCTTCTAATTATTTATTTATTTATTTATTTTTATGTGTATGAATGTACTGTCTGCATGTAGGTTTGTGCACCCATGTTGTACAATGCCACGAAGGTCAGAAGAGGGCATCGGATTCCCCTGGAACTGGAGTTCTCCTGGAATTGGAGTTATGGATGGTTCTCAGCCACCGTGTGGGTGCTGGGGATCAAACCCAGGTCCTCTGCAAGAGCAGTCGGCGCTCTTAACTGCTAGGCCATCTCTCCAGCCCCAGGACTCAGCTTCTTCTATGAGCTCCTGTCTGGAGACCCCTCAGAGACACCTAAGTCATGGGGTCTCTGTCCTTTGTCCTCCTGCATAGACTTCCCTCCTCCAGGACTGAGGTATGAGCATGACTGGAGCACTCCATCAGCTGGAGGAAATGCCCGAGAGACACAGCCGTGAGCTGCAGGGAGGCAAAGGCTGTCTCTGAGTGGAGCACCCCAGATATGGGGCCCCATACTCAAGATATGCTAGAACTCAGACTTCCCTCCTTTTCTGCACAGATGCTTGGGAGATGAAGCATGAATTTAAACATTGTTAAACGCCGTTACACAAGTCTTAGAAGAAACTTGGACACAATGGTGTGATGTTCCGTTTGTAGCTGGGGTCATTCACAGAGGAATAATTGAGAGATGCCCCTGAAGCCTGAAAACCAGCTGAAGAAAGTACTTCATCACACACACAGCACAGACAAGAGTGAGGAACGACATTAAAGGGGGCTCGGGAAAGCCCAGAAGACAGGAGAAAGTTTGGAGCAGTGGATCTGTGGGTTTACTTATTGGAGTTGTTGGGTGGGCTTTTGCACCAATGAAGATTGAGGGATCCATTAAGACCTAGGGCAGAATTGGGAACATGTAGTTCCTGGGCCTTTGGATATTCTGATACATGCTGAAAGTTAGGGGAGCCCTGACTGTCATCTTTAATCCATGTTACCCATCCTTTAAACTCAGGACAAAGCCTTGTGTAATTAACCTGCCAAGCACTGGCAACAGTCAAGATGCTGTACTCAGAGCAACAGACAGGATGCCCTGTCTCAGCATATGTGAGCTGATGGGAGTACAGAAAGCGAACAGAACATGGGTGATAGAGACTGACAAGTACTCTCCATGGGAGGGTGGCTGTGCACAGGCAGATCCAAGTTGTAACTCTCCATTTTCCAGCCAGTGTGGTTTGGATAAGACCTGTGATAAAGGTAGAAGATTCTGGGGCTGGAGAGATTGCTCAGTGCTTAAGAGCATTGGCTGCTGTTGCATAGAAACCAGGTTTGATTTTCAGCACCGACTTGATAGTTACCAACCACCTCTATAGCTCCAGTTCCGGGGGGAATCTGATGCCCTCTTCTGGCCTTGGCTGGTACTGCATGCACGTAATACTCTTAATACAAATACACAGGCAAAACACTTTGTCCCATAAAATAAAATATTTTTTAAAAGGTAAGGGTAAGGGATTGGCTTTCCTTAATATAAATGTCTTCTATTTCACTTGAATGGGCAGAAAAATATTTCTAAACTCTCTTGGCCTCATCTCTATGTACTAAAACACGAAGATTTTGAAACTTTTAATGACTAAATTATTAAGCCCGGAAATCCTTCTCACCCAATGAGGTACTTAGCTCTCAATTCCTTTTTCTTATTATTATAAGAAAATATATACTTATTCTATAGTACTATTTAAAACCTAGCTTCTTTTTTTTTTTCAAAGCCAATTTTTTATTGAAGCTGTGTGCATTTCATACAAAATTACAAATCAAATCTAGACCCGTGCCCCCCTCCCTGCCCCCCACCCCACCAGAGCTCATGCATTCTGCCAAAAATGTTTTCCATCTTTTTCTCAGTCTCTCTCAAAATTCTTGATGCAGCAGTTCACTGTTTCAGTCAGTTCTTTGATGCAGTCTTTCTGTCGTTATTATTCCTTCCAATATGCATCATTCCAAAATATGCACATATGCATGCCACATATATCATAGGTTTTAGCATCTTCCGCTTATGATTTTTTTCTTTATTAGGCTGAAAGATGTCATGTTTGAAGGCTCCTCCTTGGCAAGCCCAAATCACCATCAGTTTTGCCCTTGTGCTCCACACTGGGGTTTTCCCTTCCCATGGTCACCAAATGAAGTCCAGTAAGCACCGCATCCTGTCTTGTTCTACATGTACTGGTCTCCATGATACAGCCTGGGTAGTCCAACAATGGCAGTCTATACTTTGAAGAAGTGGAAACCCCAGTAGTAGCTCAGTCCACAAGCTGGATGTCTCAGCAGTCCCTATCTGGCCTGAAGGTTTGGAAGATTCTTGGAGAGACATGAGTCTTCAGTCCATATTAGAAGGTTGAAAAGCTGTGTCTTCTCATGTCTTTGAAGGGTGGCAAAAGCAGTGTCAGCCACAGAGTAGCTGCACTTGCCAGTAAGACAGGCAAGACAACTGTGCTCTTTTATTTATTTATTTATTTATTTATTTATTTTTTGTCTTTTTACTAAGATCTCAAGTTTTATTATACCTGAAGTACAATTTCTCAGGACCTACTATTTATATATTTCTGGTTATGCTTTTAAAGCCTAGCTTCTTTTTTTTTTTTTTTTTGTCTTTTTGAGACAGGGTCTCCCTGTAGACCCAGCTGTCCTGGAACTCACTCTGTAGACCAGGCTGGCCTTGACAAAGCCTAGCTTCTTAAATGGGTCCTGACTCCATATAGAGTTGTGAGAAACACACATACCCACAAACAAACAAACAAACAAACAATAAGATAAGATAAGATAAGATAAGATAAGATAAAACCACTGACAACAATAGGAGACTTTTGAAAATGCAAAGATGAAATTAACTCAAAATCAAATCAAATGCATAGTAGATCTGAAGTGTTTGTGGTATGTCCCATGGAGTGACTTCATTGAAGCCTTGGTTCTGAACACACAATATGTTCTCCATAGACTGTGCATGGCATCACACCAGGCAGCACTGACCAGCAAATGGTGCCTGGAACACCTTGTTCGGATGTGCAACTATTCCATGTTACAAACTGCAGTGTTTCAGTGTCTGTACAAAGCTTTCTGGTTTTATAGAAGCATAATGGTTTAACTATGGAAAAGAAAGACTTTTAATATGGTTCCTATCATCAGTCCAGGTAAATATCAAATTTGTATATCTTTAGGTGGTATAGTGTTGATGCTTGATTTTAAAAATTTCTGCTCGCTTTGCTGGCTTGAATTTCATTTTAAAAAATCACTAAATGAGACCAAAAAAAAAAACAACGAAAAAAGTTGGGCATGGTGGTGCACGCCTTTAATTCTAGCACTCAGGAGGCAGAGGCAGGCAGATCTTTGTGAGTTCAAGGCCAGCCTGGTCTATAGAGTGAGTTCCAGGACAGCTGGGGCTACAGGGAGACCCTGTCTCAAAAAGACCAAAAAAAAAAAAAAAAAAAAATCACTAAACGGGTTTTGGGTTGGAATGAGGACTGAATTTCCAACAATTTCTGAAATGGTCCTAAACATACTTCTGCCATTTTGTTCTGTATCTTTATGTAAATCAGTTTGCTCAGCATCGATGATCATAAAATCAAAATATTGATCAACACAGATGCTCTGTGTACAGTGGTATCAAACATTCAGCTGAGATTTAACTCATGTAAAAATAAGCAAGTACATCTATTCATTAGCATGCAAATTTGCTTTCATTTTTAATAAATCTTGAAATTACGTGTTATGAATAATTGTCTGAAAATAAATTTCTCTATGATTTATTATCATTAAATCTTTAATTTTTATAGTATTTTAAATAGCTATATATCCAGGGTCATGTAAAAATTTATTGGGTGGGAGTTGGAGAGACGGCTCAGTGGTTAAGTGTGCTTATTGCTCATGCAGAGACCCAGGTTCGGTTCTGGGCACTGACACTGGGTGGCCAATGCCCACATGTAACTCCAGTTCCAGGGATCTGAGTCCGTTGTCCATACATAGATGCAGGCAAAATACCCATACAAATAAATAAAAAAGGAAATAAATATTTTTTAATTTACTGGGTGAAAATACATTGGGAATAGAAAAGTTGAAGAATACCTAATTCAAAGGACAAGCCCACGAATGACCTCTGACTTCCCTTCTGTGGTCCTTCTATCCTGTTGAAAGGATCCAGCCTTTCAGGCCACTCAAGGAAGAATCACTGTAGTCATTGTGGTCAGCTCAGGAACTTCTAGAGCTGTAGACTTCCCTTAGAAGCAGAAGTCTAGGTTATAAGTAGATATGGGATGGGGTGGGAGTGAGGATTAGTAAACAGTAGACAGACACACAGTCTTGATGGTTGAGTTGACAGAGCTTTGGACATTCAACTCTTTCAAAGACCTCTCTGGAAGCAACAGTATAAGCCAGGTTAGATAAAGTCTTAGCTTACACAGCTAATCAATGGGAGAGCCAGGATTAAAAGCTCCATCCTGGCACCCCCAGCCACAGGGGTGGGGAAAGATCACTTTGTTCTTACCATTCCCTTAGTTCTTTTTTTTTTTTTTTATTAATTTTATTTATTTTTGTATGTGTATGAATGTACTGTCTGCATGCAAGTCTGTGCACCCGTGTCGTGCAATGCCGCGGAGGTCAGAAGAGGGTCTCGATTCCCCTGGAACTGGAGTTCTCCTGGAATTGGAGCTTCAGACGGTTCTCAGCCGCCATGTGGGTGCTGGGGATCGAACCCGGGTCCTCTGTAAGAGCGGTCGGCGCTCTTAACCGCTAGGCCATCTCTCCAGCCCCCATTCCCTTAGTTCTATAGTTATGGACCTCAACCAGGTGGGTTACACAGGAGAGCACAGAGCACAGCCTGATGCTCTCTCCAGGTTACATGCTGTCCTCTGTGTCTAAGGAAACTGCTGTGCTTAGAATTTCATCCTCCCGTACACAGTTTCTGCTACTTACTTTTGTCTCAAATCTGAAAGATTCTCAAATGCACAGTTCCGTCGGTTTCCAGCTTTCCTACCACTAAGCACAGGAGCTCAAGCCCAGTCCAAGGACCGGTAGGGAATAGAGACAGGATCAATGTCCTTTCCCCACAGCTAAAGTGCATTTGCAGAAGCTATGGTCTCCCTTGACACCATTATTTGCCCTGTTCTTTTGTTGCTTGCAGCAATCACATCTTGGAACATCTTTATTTCAGCAGAATCTCTTTGCCTGGCTTTCGTGCTTCTAAAATGTCCATTGAGGCACTTTCCCATAAACCATACGGATGACTCGCTGAAAGGGGGACTCAAGCCTCCAACTCCAGTGGGCCAGAAAGCTGCTCAAACTTAAATAACAGATTCTCTGGCTCCTATCAACTTTATCATGATTTATGGTATTCTAGAGCCAACTCAGATCTCAAGGTCCCCGTCCTTCCTCTCCTCCCATCTGTCCAGGGAGAAATCCCTCTCCAATGTATAGGAACTTGGAGTAGAAGGAGAAGGTGACAGCTGTGGTGGAAGCTCTGGCATCATCAGCTGTGAGAAGCATCAAGTTTTTATTAGTGATAGATTCAAGGGTAAGAGTACAGAAAGAAAAGTTTGTGAAGTTATGAGAGAATGTGTAATACTGTGAGTATTAATAATGGTTTTAAAAACTAACATTTGCTGAATTCTTCTTATGGGGCAGGTATTACCTTAAATGCGGATTGAACAAGATAAGGGATTATTTCAATTACCTAACCTCAAATTTCTGAGATATGTATTATCATATTCACTCTAACCATAACATGTAAATTCTATGAATACAGAGAACTTGTCTATCTGGCTTTTAGTTATATTCCTAGGACTAAGATAAGTACCCAGTACATGGATACCTGCTCTGGTCAGAATGTTTGCACTCACTATGAGTGTTGAATCCTAACTCCCAAGGTTAGGCATTTGGGGTGGGGAGCCTTTGTATTTTGCTTAGATTATTAGGGCAGAGTTATTACCAGTGGGATTAATGTCATCATTTTTTAAAATTTATTTTTTATTTTATGTGTATAAGGGGTTTTGCCTGTATGTACGCAAGTACACTTATGTTGTGCAAAGCCCACAGAAGCCAGAAGAGGGCTTTTGATCATCTGGAACTGTAGTTATGGATGGTTGTTAGCTACCATGTGGGTGGTGGGAATCCAACCAAGGCCCTTTGCAAGAGCAACCAGTGCTCTTAACTGCTGAGCTGTCTCTCCAGCCCCGTTAATGCCATAGTAAAATAGGCCTAAGGGAGTTTATACACTGTGATCTTAGACTTCCTAGTCTCTAGAAGTGTAAGAAATGTTTGTTGTTTATAGTCCCCAACTTATAATCTTTTTTTATACTAGCCCAAACAGACTAAGACAATTATCCAAGTGCTATTTGTTCACTGAGTACTGATCAACAGTGTCTATTGAATGGGAACTTTATAGTTTCAATAGCTCACCTCAAAGCCTGTGCTTTTCACCACTCACCAGATTGTTCTCCACATTTTTGAGGCTGACCCTGAGCAGAGGCTGAGATGAGTGTACAAATTTAGAGATAGCTGGACAGGGAAGAAGAAAAAAAAAGAAAAGGCTGCATTCAATTTGAAAGCCCAGCAAACTTTGACATCTGAGAGAAGTTCCTTCAGAATTCTGCTGTGTATCCTTTAGAAACCAGACTGTGGTGTGCAAGTGTGTCTAGAACAAGGAGGAGGGATCAAGGTTGGAGTGGACCAGTCTGTGGTGATTTGAATGAGAAATGACCCCTATAGGCTTAGGTATTTAAATGCGGCACTGTTTGGGGGAGGTCATGGAACCTTCAGAAGGTAGAGCCTTGCTGGAGAAGTGTGTTACTGAGGACAAGAAGGCTTTCTAATCTCACACCATCTCTAGTTTGCCCCATCTGCTTCCTGCGTGGGGTGGGGCTTTGATCTCTCAGCTCTGGGCTCCAGTACCTGCCACCATGCCTTCCCTGCCATCGTGGACTCTCCCTCTGAAATCCTAAGCCCTAAGCCCAAATAGATTCTTCCTTCTATAAGTTATATTTGGTCATGATATTTTATCACAGCCACCAAAAGTGGCCAAAACATATTTCCAGCCATGAGTGAGAAGATATGTATTCAGGGGACCATTGGTTCCATAGTTAGACAGTCTTATAATCATATTTAAGATGGCGTAATTAATTCTCTTCAGCCTGTAAGCCTATCGAGGACAGCTAGAAATGGTATTGTCTTTGCGCTCACTCCAGGCTTGAATGATTTTCAGTGCATGGAAGGTACCCAGTAAACCATTCTCTTAATGAACTTGAGTTAGCCCTAGCTTGGCTGAACAAGTGTCTGAAAGACAGCTGTGGCCAGGTGTTCCTATCTCTTGGCTCCCCTTGCCCTGTGCACCATCCTGGAAAAGAACAACTTCAGAGATTTGAGACACAAGCTCTCTTGGTACAGTTGTACCTTAGTATCCAGGTGATGGGTCCCAGAACTCCTGTGGTCACCATACTCCACATAAGCTAAAGTCCTTCATATAAAGTGGCATGGCACTTATATACAACCCATGCATATCTTTCCATATATTTTAAATTTCCTCTAGATTACTTATCAGATCTGATACAGTGGAAATGTTATATGAACAGTTATTATGCTGGATTGTTCAGGGAATAATGATGAGAAAAAAGGGGTTGTACATGTTTAGTATGCACACAACCATCATGGGTCTGCTACATTTTTTATCTGCCTTTGGTCGACTCTGAAGATGTGAATCCCCCAGACAGAAAGCCTGCACTCCCGTGTTCCCTAGGAGAGCCCCAAGCTGCACACTAACTTTAATAACTTTTTGTCTCCTATTTATCATATTTTGGTGTATTCCTTCTAAAGCTTGGCCTGAAAATTTTGCATCTACTACTCAGAGAAGTGGTTCTTCTAAGGATTTATTTTTAAGTGTGTGTGTGTGTGTGTGTGTGTCTGTGTGTGTGTGTCTGTGTGTGTGTCTGTGTGTGTGTGTGTGTCTGTGTCTGTGTCTGTGTGGGGTAATGTTCATGAGATCAGGTGCTGACAGAGACCAAAAGAGGATGTTGAATCCCCTGGAACTGGAGTTATAGGTGGTTGTGAGCTGCCTGAAATGGGTGCTGGGAACTGAACTCGGGTCCACTGCAAGAGTAGCACGCCCTCTTAACCACTGAGCTGTCTCTGCGCCCCTAGAATGTGCTTCTTGCTGCCATTTTCCCTCCTCTCTCTAACTTCCACCTTTGTTCTCGATTTTACCTGCATCCTTATTTTCTTCTACCCATCCGTTTCTCTTTTCACCAAGATAGTTATAGTAACAGGTATGAGAGTTGTATTTGGAGTCAAAAGGCTTGAATTTGTCTTCTTAAGCTTTATTTCCTTCATCTACTACATGGGGCAGTTCATATAGCTACTTCATTGACCTACAAAGTTGTTGTGAGGTTAAGTATAACTATCTTTGTGAAGGTTTGTAGGCACAAAGCACCGTGTACCCATCATCGCTGCTTCATACCCTCATCCTTCCTTGTATTTCCTCAAAGAACATGCCTACGGATTTCAGATTGGTACCCTAAGATAGAACAGAAAATAGAAAGTTCACCAGAATGGAATGCTTAGGGTCTCAGTAGACCCAGCTCACTGGAGGGCTGAGTCCAAGCAAGGCTCTTTCAGAAACTGGGTCAAGCTATGCACATTTATTTATGTAGCAATTCTTTATACATTTATTTATTCTCAGGAGCCTCTTGTGTCCCTTATATTTTAAAATATTAATTTAGCTGAGTTTATAATCTCTCTTGTGAGAGGGGGGATGGATATGAACAAGGAGAAGGAAGATGGGGGGAGGAGAAGAGGCCCCTAGGAAGTTGGGCACAAACAGAAGGGGGACAAGGGAAAGGGAGGAGATGGGTTGTGGATAGCAGTGGTGGGAATTTTGGCTAGTAACTGAAATCAAGGCCCCTGGATCTCTTAAGAAAGCAGATTGAGAAATTGGTGCCCAGGGGCATTTGGGTTTCTAAAATAGGTTGTACATTAGGAAAGCAAAGAATACCAATTCTTCAAGCCTAGATTTAAAAGACCTGGAAGCCATATTTTATTTTAGGTGACCAAGAATGAGATGGAAAGGAGACTGTGATTCTCTGTAGAGCCATCCAAGGCAGTGTCTAGGTCATGAAGTGACCAGCATCTGTATTAGTTTATTTTCTCATGGTTGTGGCAAAATACCCAACAAGTAACTGAAGGGAGATGTAGTTTGGCTCACGTTCTCATAAGGTCAGTTCACGTGATGGGAATGGCATGATGAAGCAGCTCCGTGGAAGCAGGAGCACCTGGGCATGTTCCTCACACAGCAGCCGGAGCAGGAGGCAGACAGCTAGACCAGAATGGGAGGCAGGTGTAACCTTCAAGGGATGTCCTCACCAACCCACATCTCCTAGCTAGCCCTATATCTCAAAGTTTCCACATCCTCTCAAAATAGCATCATCACCGGCCAAAGATAAAGTCCCCAAAGGAGGCTGTGGGGAGACGTTCCAGGCTTGAGTCATGTTAGAGTCTCTTTTTGCACTCCCTTTTGGATGGTGTGATGGTTAATCCTGTTAGTCCTGGGTGACAACTTCACTGGATCTGGGGTGAATAAATATGAGAAAGAGATCTTCGGATTGGATTATCTCAAGCCGGATGGCCCACCCTAAATGTGGGCGTTACCTTCTGCTGGCAGCCGGTACAAAAGGCCATGGCAGAGGGGAGCTGGTCCCCTTTTTGCTGCTTGCCTTCTCTCTCACTGGTGAGTTCGTCTTGCTGCTGTGATCAGCTCTTTGGATCCCAGTGTAGACTGAAGACTGGCAAATCTCCTGGAATCCATCGGGCCTTTAGAACCCGATTGGACTACTGAGACATCCAGCCTCATGAACTGAGCAAATGCTTGGATTCTCAGCCTCTCCCATGCAGCACAGCTATTGTAGGACTACTAGAATTCTATCCTATGAGCAAATCTATCTATCTATCTATCTATCTATCTATCTATCTATCTATCTATCTATCTATCTATCTATCTCTCTATCTATCTATCTATCTATCTATCTATCTATCTATCTATCTATCTATTCATTCTATTGATTCTGTTTCTTTAGAGAGCCCTGACTAATACAGATTGATTCACAAGTCTGTCCTCTGGAAATGGACCTGAATTGTGGAAGAGAATGTACATTTCCACTTCACAGGTAGCTAAGTGAAAGATATGCATAAGGCTGGACAGCCAGGAGTAAGTTAGGAAGTATGCTAATTATTTTTCTCATTGCTCTGAAAAAAAAAAATCTGACAGAACAAGTTAAGAAGGAAATGTTTATCTTGGCTCAACATTTGAGTGCTTAGCTGCCTTCTCCATTGACTCAGCCCATGGAGTAGTTGTACTTACCCTCATTCAGGGTAAGGCTTCTCTCAGTTAAGTCTTTCTGGAAACATACCAGAGGTGTTTCCATGTTGAGTCTAAGTCCTGACAAGTTGATCATGAGGATTAATCATCACAGAGAGATAAGCACTAGTGACCTTGCTGCATTGAGTTATGGTTTGGCTCAAGGGGCAATAGACAGGCCAGGTCAGAGTCTGCTTTTCTGGCCTTCCAAGGCTCAATTTGCTTCCATTGTTAATGTCTTCTGCTGAGATGTAATATCTCTCTCCCTCTGCTGTAGACTGCTGTTGAAACGAAAGCTGAATCCCTAAGGGAAAACATACTAACACGTGTCCATCACTACTTCTTTATCATGACCCCCTTTAAACAGATGAGAAGCAAGTTTGTGCTCAGAGGGTAGACTTCCTAAGTTCAAGTCCCAGGCCTGCCATTCCATATTGCCAGACATGGGTAAACTGCTTCCCATCTTACACTTCTGCAGTGAGACTTCCAGTGTGATTTTCATCAGCATCGTCTTGAGGAGTTTTCTACTTTTTCCTGCCTATGACCACAGGGTAGGAAATGCCACCCATACCGGCCCATCTGGTCAGTGATGGTAACAGTGGCCTCACTGCGTTTCATTGTTGCCGTGGGAGATTCAAGGAGAAATGGTTTTGACTTGAGAATTGAGAAAACGCAGGGTCTCTGAACAGTAGAATGTTACTGAAGGCTCATATAGGATATCTTAAGAGTCTTATGGAAAAGAATTTATTAAATTATATTGCATAATACAGTAGGATTTTAAATTTAAATACTGTACTCCCTATGTATATATTATCTAACTATCTCTCTACCTAACAGCTATGGATCTGTTACCTATCATCTACCAATAATTTAGTATCTATCTATCTATCTATCTACCTGCCTACTCTATCATCTATCTATCATTTATCTGTCTTTGATGGATTATCTATATACCTCTCAATCTACACATTACAGTATAGACTTGCTTATAATATTGTTATATTAACACCCATATTCACTATTGAATGACATCCTTCAAGAGTTCAGGAATCACATCTGTCTCTCTCACTCTAAATAAGCCCTGTTCTGCACAATTCTATACCATGCCCACCATAGTAGGTACTTATAAAATTTTGCATCCCTCAGGGCTGGGGATGGCTCGGAGGTTAGGAGCACTCGCAGCTCTTACAGAAGTTCTGTTTTCAAGTCCCAGCACTCACATGTTGGCTCCGAACTGTCTGTGATTCCAGTTCCAGGGTATCTGATACTCTCTTCTGGCCTCCGCAGTTACCAGGCATCCACATGGTACACATCTGTACATGCAGGCAAAACACACACATAAAATAAAAATAAATTAAAATAAAAAATGTTTTGTTATCCTAGGATTGAGTATCATCACTGATATTTCTCTTTTTTGCCTGCTCTTCCTTTACTAAAATGAAACTTTTGTTGAGATGAAATTCACATACCAGAAAAATCTACCCATTTAAAGTGCACAATTCAGTGTCATTTTTAATATATGCACATAGGAGTAAAACTATCATCACTATTTGTTTCTAGAACATTCTTAGCATCCCCCAAGAAATCCTCACACCCACTCCTCCCTTGCCCTGAAAACTACCCATCTACTCTTTGTCTCCACGAGTTTGCCCATTTTGGATGCTTCAAACAAGTGGAATGATACAATGTGCTCTTCCGTGTCTCCTTTCCTTGAATTAGCATTATGTTTACAAAGCTCATCCTCGCTGTAGCACATATCAGTGCTTTGTTCTTTTTCTATGGCTTAATGATGTTCCACTGTGTGGATATACCACATTTTGTTTGTTTTTCTGCTCATTGGTGGGTGGACATCAGGCTGTTCTCCCTTTAGGGTTATAATGCGTTATGTTGCAAAGAACATGACCAGTCTTTGTGTGGATAAACATTCTCAGCTCTTTGAGTAGATCTCGTGTGTTGTAGGTGTTTTCCTACTTTGTTTGGGGTCATGCTTTCTCCTTTCTGTTTTCTCTTGGCTGCAACATTTCATTTTCATTTTGATACAAAGGTTAGAATCTTGTCATTGGCTGATTGTGTCCTGCTGTGCCTGTGGGCTAGCTGACTGAATACTGGGCACATGGACGCACTGAACGATGGGACTTCCCCTCTGCAGGCAGCCATTGCCTGCAGTTAGGGCTATTCCTAAGTATCAGGAACAACACAGACAGGGCCAGTCATTTCATTCCCTACTGCTTACTGTCAGTTCATTTGTTCCTAGCAAGTCTCCAAAGAACCATCTTAAAGATGGTTCAGTGAGCCATGGCTCCGTGGTGGCGGATCTCAGTGAAAAGCCTATACTCCGCCTTACTCCCCAGGAAGAGGATGGACCTACTTCTTCCCTTTTGCATTGCAATGAGGTGCTGTGGATCTCTAAACTTCTTTCTCATCAGAGCAATAATGGAGGTCTGATTGGGTGTGCTGACCGTCAGAATACTTCTCCACTATCAGCGAGTCCAGTCCTGTGTTGGGGGATGATAATGTCCAATGTCCAGATAAAAGGTTCTGATCAATGAGGGGAAAGTTGTCTAGGGAATGGAAAATCTTCCACCGTGTCTCACAGAGGCAGGAGTGTACAGTCAGTCATAAGGGAAAGAACAAAAATTTGCTTGCCAATTCCCCGAAAAGCCCCCTTTCAACATTGATATTCTCTAGAGCGAGGGTGGGGGGGTGGGGACCACAGATGTCACCAAATAGGTTATTAATGTTTCAGGGATTGCAGAATCATAAAAGTTAAATATAGAGAGTAGTTATTAAGCCTTCTAATCCCTCAATTGCCAATGCCCGCCTCTTCCTCCTTCCCCTTACCCAAGCAGGTAGGTTGTCAGGTCTGGTTTGAAACAATGCCCACGAAAGAGCTTCCTCCTTTGCTGCAGGTGTCTCTGGTGAGATTTGACAGGAAGTTGGCCAGAGTGCTCCTAAATCAGCAACATGAGAGGCGGAAGTGAGGGTGTTCTGGTGTGAGGCTTAATAGCGAGGCAATACCTGCTGGGGGCAGAGCAGCTGGAGCCCTCCGCTTCAAAGACCTGGTTAGCAGCAGGCAGAGCTGCCACGTCTCTCATTTATTTTGGAGCTAGGTCTGCTCTTGCACGGGCATAATTGTTATAGGTGTCTACCCTCCTGGTTTGATATGAAGTGTGCCTGGTGTTCCTCTGTCTTTTCTAGCTGGTGTATGACTTACGAAAAGCCCACCACTAAGCAATTCTTTCTTTGGGTTAAGATATGATTTCCTATTGGAATGAAAATACTCCTGAGAGAAAGAATACATTATGCTAATGATCATCCACCCTGATCTATATTTATGCATCAGATATTTTCCAAATAGCAGCTTCTGAAGACAGGGTTGAGTGAAACTTGGGTGGGAGAAGGTAGACAGGAAAAGTCCACTTTACAGCAGAATACATTGTCTTCAGAGCAAGCATCTCTAGGCAGCAGAAGGTGCTTGCTGGGGAGGAGGCTCCCCTGCTGGGAAGGGCAAGTCCATGCTCACCTTTGGCATCATACCCACTCCAGCCCGTTCGGCAGTCAGTTTTCAGCCCCCACACCTCATGCTCACTACAACCAGCTGGTCCAAGCTGTGCCCTGAGGTGAACACCAAGGCCGACTCTGCATCCTGCTTCCCTGACCCGCTGCCCTCTGCCTGGGAGAAACAGTGCACATGCTTCAAAACAACCTTGCGCCTCCATTTCATTTAGAATCTCGAGCCAATTTCCAACTGCTGAACCTGTGGCAGGAATTGGGATCTGCAGACTGAAGCTGCAGCATGGTGATTTATCCAAATACACCGCAGACAAAAATAATCATCTCTCACAAACAGTGCTCTCATCCCCGGAAACTGTAAATAGTTACTTTATAGTCAAAAGGAGCTTGAAGGATGTCATTAACTTAAGGACCTGGAGAGGAGAAGAGCACTCTCACTTATGCAGATGGGCCCAATGGGTTTACAAGGCTTCCGAAAGGCGGAGAATATTTCCCAGTTGTGGTCAGAAAGAGATATGAAAAGGGAAGAAGGGTCACAGAGATGAAGAAAGGTCACGCAGAGAAGTCTGGCTTTAGAGATGGAGGGAAGGAATCGGGGAATACAGGATGGAAATGATTCTCCCTTGAGCCCCCAGAAAGGAACACAGACCTGCTAATATCTTGATTTTTGTCCATTGAGACCCATATTGGATTTCTGACCTACAGAACTGAACAGTACAGAACGATACATGCCTGTTGCTTTAAGCCATGAAGTTGTGGTAGTGAGTTTCAGAAGAATTATGAAAAATAATATTCAGAAGACTAAAATGAATCCATGGTTCAGCCTTAGTGCTGCCCAGCCCATCTTCCCTGGTCACGTCCAGTAGAGACTCTCACTGCCTTCTCTCACACATCCAACTCCATTCAGCCCTCCCCTGACTCACCTGATTCATCCCCAAACATTTCTATGCTGCTCTTTGAGACTATTTTTCATTATATGTTTGTAAGTGTTTTTGTGTCTGTGTCTGTGTATGTCCACGAGTGCAGGTGCACACAGAGGCCAGAAGAGGGCATCAGATCCCCTGAGCTTGAGATAGGTGACTGTGAGCAAACTAACATGGGTAGTGGGAACTGAACTTAGATCTTCTACAGGGACAACAAGTGCTTTTAATGGCTCACCCAGCTCTCCAACCCCTACTCTACCCTTTGATATCTTATTCAATATCAGCAATAATATATTCTATGTTTTGAGCATTTATTCATATATTATTTTCCATATGATCTTATTGACTTGTTATACATTATAAAGTACTTGTATTTTGCATAGGTGGAAACAGTCTTAGAGAGGCAAAAGCAACTTTTCCAAAGCCACACGGCAGGGAGTAGCAGATGAGGGTCAGGTCCAGATCCACAACTTGTGCTCTTGGCCTCTATGACAATGCTTCCCCTTAAGACATGTCTTGGGAAAGAGCTCTGTGTGGTATAAAGGTGTATTAGACAGAAAGAGGATCCTGTGGTTTATTCTACAACTCTAATTTTCTATTTCCTGATTGCTGTCTGCTGAGGCTTGGGTCACCCTTGGGCTTCTAATTTACAGACTCTTCTCATTTCTGGCACCTGCTATCCAGTAGGGGCTTTTGTGTTTTTGCAGCAGATTCATCTGGACTTCCTGCTTCCTACGCCTCTCCTCTGGTACTTTTCTTTTTTACCTGTCACTCAATCTACTCAAGGCATATCCATTTCTGAAATGTCAGACTCCAGCATCTTGCCCTCTGCGTAGCCTCCTCTCTTCTTCCAGCTCTCTGCGTGCTCGTACATCTGCTATTGCAACTTTTCCTGGGACATCTCTTGGTCCTTCTTTCCCCCCAAGTCTATTAGCTCCATCCCGGCTCTCTGACATGCTGTTAGAGTCATCTCTCTCCCTGAAGGCTGCTGACCACAAAAGCTCCACCTGAGGTGGGATGGTCCCATACTGGCATCCAAACTTCCCCAGGTGGTGCCAGAGCACAGCCAGGGACCCTTGAGGGATTCCTCATCCCTACGTCTTTATCTACTGCTCTCTTCTGTCTTATCCTTGGGCTGCTTGTGCTAATCAACTTTCTATTACTGTAACAATACCCAACGTTAACAAAAGAAAGGTTTGTTTCAGCCCAGAATTTCCATGGAGTCCATGGGTGCTTAGCTCTTGCTTTTGGGTCTCTGAAAGGAATGTGTGCTTTAGAGAGTAGGGGGAAGCTGGTGATTTCATGGCAGCCAGAAAGTGAAACAGAGAGAGAAAGGAGCCAGGGTTCCAGGATCCCCTTCAAGGAAAGATGTGCAACACCCTAAATCCCTCCACTAAGTCCCATCTCCTAAAGGCACCACATCTGGTACTATTGCGGGAACATTTCAGATCAAAAGTGTAACACTGATAAACTCTGAAAATGCACTCAACTATGGATAGACACAACATCTGTCTTCATCATGAGGGCTCTGATGCTGGGCAAAACATGATCAAAACTAGGAGCCTTTAAACCAGGAAGGCAACTCATGTCTGTAATCTCAGCACTCAGGAAGCTGAACCAGAGGGAGTGCTGTGAGTTCAAGGGCAATTTGGCCTACGTGTTAAATATAGGTGACCCTAGGCCATGGAGTGAGACTCTGCCTCAAAATCCAAGCCAAACAAAAATAAACCAACCAAAAATCAAGGCAACAAAAACTAAAACCAAATGACAATTACAAAGTAGCAGTCTTTTGTTGATATGTGTTCTGCATGATGGTTGTTTTGCTTTTGCTTTTTTTTGGGGGGGGGGAGAAGGTCTTATGTAGCCTAGGTTTGTCTCAAACTTGTTTTGTAGCTAGGATAGCCTTGAACCCCAATCCCCTTGCTTCTGGCTCCCAGGTATTATAGTTACAAGTGTATGCCATCACGCCTAGCTTCAGAATCCTTTTATACTAAACAAAATAAAGAATTTCTGGGTCATAAATGACACAGTTCCCCCATCAGACAACCTTAGAAAGTTTTAGAAGAAATTCACTGTAAGGAAATGGCAGAGGTCGGCTTGGAAGGCATAGAAACGAGGTCCTGTGTGGAAAAGGAAGCCTGTCACCTCTGCCATGCCATCACTTCTACTTCCTTCTGTGTGTCCACCCTGCTCTCATCTCTTTCTGCATCCCTGCCCCAGCTTTCTATCTATATGCCAAGAATGTTACCTAGCAATAATTCTGAATTCGTAGTCTTGGAGGAAGGACTGGGATGGGGGTTTCCAGACCCAGTTTAAAGATCTGGGGGGCGGGGGAGATTCTGATAGCCCATGATTGGATCAGATACTTTTTGCCCCAGGATCAATCATAGCCCTGTACAGGTGCAGCCTCAAGCTACAAACCCAGTGCCGCCACATACCTTGTGTAGACAATGGGAAGCAGAAGAAGTTGTAATCCCTGAAGACCAATCTCCATGATTGCTGAGTACTGTGACAGGAATTTACCCAAAGAAGAGGAATGGTACCATCATGAAGCTTGCTTCACTGTGTCCGATGGACCCTAGGTAGAGTTAAACAAGATTTTTACATGTTGATAATCAGTTATTTCTCAGTCTCATAAACTCACCCTGAGCCTCCACACCATCTTTCTGTCACATGCAAAGCAGTAACCACTGGCTCAACTCATTTCTTTCTACCCAGAAACCTGTCTATACCCTAATTTAAATCTGACATCATTTCTATTTTCTTTCCTGTTCTACTAAGCATCTCTCTATGATACATACTCAATGCCTTTGTTTGTTTCTGAAGTGCCAGAGATTGGAATTGAACCCAGGCCATGCAGGAAAGGCAAACACTGCCAGTGAGCTATATCTCAGACCCTTGTTTGCCTTTTATTTTTTTGGTCTTTTTGAGACAGTGTCCCCCTGAAACCCCCAGCCATCCTGGAACTTGATATGTAGACCAGGCTGGCCTTGAGATCCTCTTGTCTCTGCCTCTCCAGTGCTAGGATTAAAGGCGTGCGCCACTGTGCCTGGCTTCGTTTGCCTTTCTTATAGACTTTTGTTTAATGATTTTTTTTTCTTTATTAGGCTGAAAGATGTAACGTTTGAAGGCTCCTCCTTGGCAAGCCCAAACCACCATCAGTTCTGTCCTTGTGCTCCACACTGGGGTTTTCCCTTCCCATGATCACCAAATGAGGTCCAGTAAGCACCGCATCCTGTCTTGATCTTCTTGTACTGGCCTCCATGATACAGCCTGGGTAGTCCAACAATGGCAGACTATACTCTGAAGAAGTGGAAACCCAAATAGTAGTTCAGTCCACAAGCTGGATGTCTCAGCAGTCCCCATCTAGCACTGAAGGTCTGGAGGATTCTTGGAGAGACATGAGTCTTCAGTCCATACTGGAAGGTTGAAAAGCTGTGTCTCATGTCTTTGAAGGAGGGCAAAAGCAGTGGCAGCCACGGGGTAGCTGCACTTGCCAGTAAGACAGGCAAAGCAACTGTGCTTTTTTTTTTTTTTTTTTTTTTTTTTTTTTTAGTAGATCTCAAGTTTTATACCTGAAGTACAATTTCTCAGGCCTTACTATTTATATATTTCTGGTTATATTTTCCTTTGGGATGTTTAAGGCCACACAGTTAGCCCAGATTTCTTATAGACTTTAATTTTACACCCAGAACTAAGCATGAACTGACTTCTCCCATGATGCACGGCCCGAGTCCGTCTTTCTTGCTTCACAGTCAGACTTCTGTCTTCACATGTTGACTTCCTAATTAACACAGAGTTCAGCTCCTGCCTGTCTGTCCCTTCCTCCACCAATTCCTGGCAACCTCTCCAGCAAAGGTCGCCAATGACCTAAATGCCAAACCCAATGGGTGATTTCCAGCCTGTGCCTTAATGTGCCTCTTTACTGAATTTGACACAATCTTCTAAATGAGTCTCAAATAATTTCTTTTCTTCTGGTCCCTGTGGCCATGTCAAGCTCTCTTCTAATCTCCCCTTAACTGTTTTAATAGCTCCCTTAATGGCTTCCCTGCCTTCTGTTTTACCCACTTCTTCCTACCTCTATTAAAGTCATTTTTCTAAAACAAAATGCAATTAAGCCACTCTCCCATTTAAAATCTTTCCATTGTTCTCTATAGCCACCTAGATGGATTTGAGAACCTCTGTGTGGTGCACAAGGCTTTCTATGCTGCGGGTCTCCTCTACCTGTCCAGTCTCATCTTCCATTCCTTTCTCCTCTGCTTCAGTGTCCTTTGATACCCAGCTACTTGTAGTTCTTTGATATATCTCTGTTTTCTGTCTTAGATATAAGACCATACCCCCTTCTTGGAGAGCCTTTCAAGACTTCCTGGCAGAGTTCATGATCTTCTCTTCTTTACTCTCAGGCCCCATATGTTTATCAGCCAAGCTTGTTGCTTTGCTTTGCCCATTTATAATTTCCTTGTACATCATAAGAATATTAGGCTGCTCGGGCTGGAGAGATGGCCTAGTGGTTAATAGCACCAACCGCTCTTACAGAGGACCCGGGTTCGATCCCCAGCACCCACATGGCGGCTGAGAACCGTCTGAAACTCCAATTCCAGGAGAACTCCAGTTCCAGGGGAATCCGACACCCTCTTCTGACCTCCACGGCGTTGCACGACATGGGTGCACAGACTTGCATGCAGACAGTACATTCATACACATACAGAAATAAATAAAATTAATTAAAAAAATTTAAAAAGAAAGAATATTAGGCTGCTCAAGGTAAAGCTGTAGTTTAATCATTTTAAGGCAAAAGATACACAGCAGATAAATGAACAAATGACATGAGAGGCTGTCTGGAGACTGTACTGGAAAGCTGTCCGAACTCCTTGATGTGGAAGATTGTGCTACAAAATCTTAGACAGTCACTGGCACACGGACTTGACCTTCATTGTGGACATTTAGCCTGTCTTCTTCTGTTGCATGTTCTCTGGTATTTGGGAAGCAGTACCTGCTTTGTGCTTGTATCTGTTTCCTTTGATAGCCTTTGCCAAGGCCTTGTTCCATTTCTTACAGCTTCTACCTCTTTGGTTTTCTCCTTAGAATCCGATTTTGCAAAGCAAGTTGAGAAGTTCACCTACTGAAAGATCTTTATCGATTTAAGTTGCCTTCCTTATTTATTAATGGGACCACTTTCTCCTTGATATTTCTTTTTCCCTCTGATGCATTTGTAAAAGCTCTGCTCCTTCCTTTTAACCCAATGATAGAGATGAGCCCAGCCTTCGAACTTCCCCCTTTCACCTTTTCCTTTCCCTCCGCTCCAACTCTGACTGGGATACATTTCTGTTTCCTTCCCTAAACCATCACGCTCAGGAAAAGTTTCAAATGATCTTAAAACTTTATGTTGATTCTGGAAGAAATCAAGCTATTGGTTTCTTAACCACAATACTTTGCTTTCTGTAAAATGACCTTGGCTCTTGATAATATCACACAGTGATTAAGAATTCAATCCTGGAGCCAGCCTGCTGCCGTTCAAACCTCGGTTCCAACACTTACTGACAAAGCTACTTTGTTCAAACTTTAAAACCTCTTTATGCCTTAGTTTTCTTTATTATTATTATTAATTATTATTATTATTATTTTGACTTAGAAACAAAGTTTAATTATTTGCTACCCAATGCCCCCATCATAATATTTGATATATAATTTATATGCTACAGCTGTACTTGGAATAGGATGCAGATATCACTGAGGTAAGCAGGGTACAATGGAGAACAGATGTTTTGATGAGCACTAAAATATTTAGGATTACTGTCTTTTCACAAATAGGGTTTTGGAGATGAGCTCAATTACATTAACATATAATTCTATGTATTAATTTAATGGCAGCAAAATTTTATTAATTTTTGCCTTAGTTTTATGTACTGCAAAAAAAATGGGCTTTTTGAAACCAACTCTTATTTTGATGATCCAGGTTATTGAAAGCTGGAGGGGTGGAGGGGTGGAGGGGTGGAGGGGTGGAGGGGAGGGAATGGAGGAGGGAGGGTTTGGGAGTGGTGGAGTGGTGGAGTGGTGGAGTGGTGGAGGGGTGGAGGGGTGGAGGATAGTGGAGGGGTGAGGGTCTGGAGGGTGGAGGGGTGGAGGAGTGGAGGGGTGGAGG
>VZQC01009508.1:927545-967599 GCA_009823505.1 Rhizomys pruinosus | reverse complement strand
GATTGGGGTGAAGGGTGAAACTACAGCAATGTAGTCTGGACCCTCATTTGATTAACCTGATTGAACATACAACCCCTCACCCCCCGCTGGAAGGTGGGGCTGTGGGTGTTTGGGCACAACAGCCTGCAAATTGGTTATACATGAAGGATGCTTGTACTCATGGATTATCACTTATAGCTAAAAAATGGAAAAAAAAACTGAGAGAGATATGCAGGACAGTCATGGCAGAATGCATGATCTCGGTTGGGGTGGGGGTGGGGGTGAAGGGAAGGGGAGATATGCCTGAACTGAATTGGAAAATGATGTATGAAATGCACAAAGCATCAATAAAAAAAAAATGTTGAGAAAAATAAATAAATAAAAAATAAAATAAAAACAAGGTGGAGAGTGATTGAGGAAGACTCCCGATGTGAATCTCTGGCCCCCACCCACACTCGAACACGTATGTCTGGGTGTGTGCATGCACACCAACACAGCACATACACATTCAAGAACCAGTTAGAGAAATGCAGTTGCTCTGCTTATCCATTGGTCCGTGTTTCTTTAGCAACTTTCCTGTTTGTGTTTTTACTGATTATGATACATTTTAGTTCTTTCCTGAAGCAGATTTTCCTTCTCTCTTTTTTTCTTATTTTAAGGAAACATAATGAACACAGGCACCATTTCTCCAGTGTCGTCTTTGGAGACCAGAAAGGCCCACTCTCCACCCTGCTGCAGCAATCCCCTCAGTCCTCTCTGCTGCTCTGACAACGTTCTTTTCCCAGTTCCGTTTCTTCTCTTGCTCTCAGGACATCTTTATTTCGATGTCTCTCCTACACTTAAACTTCAGCATGCCACAGTGGCCGACACGGGTCCTCCAATTCCCACATCACTTTCAGAAGTCCCTGTTAGGACTTAGTCCCTGAGACATGTGATCTGGGTTTGCCTTTTACTCTTTTCTTTGCACGGCTGTTTCAACTGGTATATCACCCAGCCCTCCTGGGAGTCCCGAGATGAAAGGAATGGTCTCAGGTAGGTCTATGGATACTTATTTCATCTCATTGCCATCTGTGGTTGGAGTGTGTCCCCAAAGCCGGTATTTGGAAAACTTTATTGCTTGATTCAACAGTGTTGGGACCTGGGGCGTAGTGGGGAGGTGAACTCTGGTGTCTCTGGTGCGTTGATTCTTTCTTTCTCTAGTGAATTCTGAACTTGTAGGCCTGAATTAGTTAAGAGAAATAGGCAGTCATGAAATCAGGCTGCTTCTTGTGTTTGGCCCCTTCTAGACGATGCATCCAGTGGCCCTTTTGCTTTCTGCCTTGTATTGACATGACAAGTGTCCCTCACCGGATAGAGCTCCTTCATCTTTGGCATCTAGGCCTCTAGAATCAGTTGACAAAGTAAACCTCTTTCCTGCACAAGTCATCCAATGTCAGGTACTTTGCTATAGCAACAGACAACAGCTGGATACACTTCCCCTTAACGTCTCTCCCTCTCAGCAAGGGCCTTGGCTTCTTCATACTGCTCAGAGCTTATGACGAGAAGTTCATTTGGGCTTTCAGTTTTAGAGGTTTCAATCCGTGGCTGGCCGGCCCCTTTGCTTCGGACTTGCACTGAGGTGAAACATCACATCAGGGAGCATGTGGTAGAGCAAAGCTCACGTCATGGCGGCAGGAAGCAAAGAGAGGGGGAGGAAGGAAGCCGGCTCTTCAAGGGCTTGTTCTCAGTGCCCTAACTTCCTCCCACTAGACCTGCCTCCTAAAAGTTTCATTGTCTTCAAATATTGCCCTGGACTGGTAAATGAACACCAGCCTTCAACACATAGATCTTGGGGAGGTGGCGGGGAGACACCTTTGGAGCTGGAAGGAGAATAAGTCACTGGGAACATCACGACAGGAAGCGATTGATGTTGTCCCTGTGGGATGAGTTAATTCCTACAAGCATGAGTTGTTGAAACGAGAGAATGTGAGCCCTGTATCAGGCTTCCAGACTTCACATTTGATCTCTCCTTTTCACACACACATTCCCACTGTGACACCTTCTGCAATGTGGAGACAGAGCTGAACAGATGCGGTTGCTGACCTTGGACTTTCATCTTCTAAAACCGTGAGCTAAATAAACATTTTTTTAAATAAAATACCCACTCTCATATTTTTTATAGCAATAGAAACAGGATGAATACATAGAGAAAGAGATTTTGGAGTCAATGATCAAATGCTAGGATTGAGACAGGTTATGTCTTAGATGCTAAGAGAAGACATCCTATTGGTCCTCTATGAAGATCTGTGAAAGAAACAAAAATTGAGGACGATGACATAAAGGTGACATTTAAAACCATTGGGGTAGATGTGACGTCAGGAAGAGAGTAGAGAGAAGGTTCTAAGCATCTGGTTTGTCCTTACGCACACCATGTAGACACTATACTGGTCAGCTTTGTTGGTAAGTCATCAACTTTTCGTTGGTTTGAACTGTGTGTTAGCTGCAGTATCTTGCTCATCTGCTACCTTCCAGAATTTCTGATATGGGTATGGCTCCATAAGATCAAATTTTCCATCCTTCTTTGGAAATCATAGAAACAGAAAACTAATCGTTACCCTTCCTTTCCTATCTGTGTGAAACTAGAAGACAGATGCTATCCTCAGAGTCCAAAATACATGAGAGAGCTTTGCAAAGACGAGGCAGAAGCTATACGCAAGAGAGATAAGAGAAGAAAAAGAAACTGGAGGAACAGAGGATGGTCCTAGCATCAGGGTCTCAGAAATTTCCAGAAGGGAAAATATTACTTGCCAGTCTAGCTCTCTTTCCCATAAGTACATATCTGTGCTTCTTTGTTGATTCTGGTTTTGATTTGGGGATGCAGAAGAGGTTAGACCATACACAGATGTATAGGCACACCATGGTGGCAACAAGTTCCATGTCAGTGACAGTGGAGAGGAAAATATTTGCTTATAAAACGTGGCCCCTGGAGGACTATCCTGATGTTTTTCTTATGTGTAACAAACTCTTGGATGTAAGTTGTCCAGGGAAGTTTAACTCAATCAATGGCGAGCAATAAAACATATAACACTGATGCAGAAATACTGTAAGAGATCTGGGGCAATGAAAAGGTAAGCCATTCAAGGTCTGCTGAGCAGTTAAAACTTGTGATAATATTTTGTCATGAATTTAAAAAAGAAGTTTATGGGGCTGGAGAGATGGCCTAGCAGTTAAGAGCACCGACCGCTCTTGCAGAGGACCTGGGTTTGATTCCCAGAACCCACATGGTAGATAAGAACTGTCTTTAACTCCAGTTCCAGGGGAATCTGATGCCCTCTTCTGACCTCAGTGGCATTGCATGACACAGGTGCACCAACCTACATGCAGAGAGTACACTCATATACATAAAAAAATAAAAAAATAGTTTATGAAAGGAAACCTCCAGGCAGGCATGAGAAATTAAGGAAGATTTGGCCGAACTATAGAAGATGAGCTCTGGGGTTGGAGAGGTGGCCTAGCGGTTAAGAGTGCTGACTGCTCTTGCAGAGGACCTAAGTTCGATCCCCAGCACCCACATGGCGGCTGAGAACCGTCTGTAACTCCAATTCCAGGAGAACTCCAGTTCCAGGGGAATCCGACACCCTCTTCTGACCTCCACAGCATTGCACAACAGGAGTGCACAAACCTACATGCAGACAGTACATTTATACACATAAATAAATAAAATTTAAAAAAAAGGAAGATGAGCTCTGATCTGGTAGGGTGAAGTAGAGGGGAACAAACCCACTACAAAGATGAAGGTAAAACTGGGAAAAGCATTAAGAATTGACACTACTGAAAACACACTATGAAATATGGGAAGTAGAAGGGAAAAAAGCTAACAAAATAAATGAAACTAAATGGGAACTTAAAAGAGAAAAAGAGGAAGGAAAAAAGAAATGCAAGACAGGAAATGACATTCTAAAAATTAGAGTTGAGTTCAAGGCCAGCCTGGTCTACAGAGTGAGCTCCAGGACAGCTGGGGCTACAGGGAGACCCTGTCTCGAAAAGACCAAAAAAAAAAAAAAATTAGAGTTGTAATATCCAAAGACAGAAAGCCTAATCAATTAAAACCTTAAAATCATAAGCAGGCTTAGGGAGTTGGACTTTGCAGGCAGGTGCTTGCAGCAGAGTGACAAAGCAAAAGAGAAAAGGTCCACAAGTGACTGAAAACAAAGAGCAGAAGACAGAAGAAACCAGCAGAAGAGGCATCTTGGGCACTTGAGGTCAGGCCAGGCCAGGAGGAAGCCCGCTCTAAGGCCGAGACAAGGCAGGCCAGTCCCAAGCTGACCCCAGAGAAGAGGGTCTGGGAAAGGAAATTGAAGAAGGAACGGAAAAAGGAAGAGAAGTTGCTGCGAGAGGCGGGCATCGCTGCCCCTCAGAAGGCCAAGCACCAGAGCCTGCCCGCCAGGCCCTCGGCTGCTATGCTGGCCCTGGAGTACCACCCAGAGTGGGCCCAGAAGCAGGAGAACTGGAGATTCCAGAAGACAAGGCAAACATGGCTCTTGCTGTGTAAACCAAGGTCAAGGTTCCCAATGAACACTTCCCCACCTTGCTAACCTCTCTGGAGGGACTAAGGGCAGTGCCAGGGAGCTCGCAGTCCTGAAGGCTGTGAGGCAGGAGCTGGACGAGGCTGACACCACTTAAGCACCTCCGGAGAGGGCACAGTGCCTGTGGCAGGTGCTATAACTGCTCTCTTAGAGAAGGAGGCAGCCTTGGGCCACCTCCTCCTCCGGCCGTGGGAGGAAGCTGGTCGCCAGCAGGTCATTTGGGCGAGGACCCTCTGTCCCCTTCCAGTAAGGAACAACCAGTCCTGGTACCTAGAGAGCTGAACATCATCTCCCCAAACAGCTCCAAGGCAGCTCTCCAAACTCACCTGGCCGCAGAATGGCTATGTACCCTATCTATTCTTCTACAAGGGTTTCCTCAGAGGCTGGTCCATGCTAGATTTCCCCCCAGCTGGAACTCCCAGGGTGGGAATGGGAGGGTCCCTGCACGTTCCTTCCAGTGTGGCCCAGTGTGACCCACCCGTCTCACCAGCGTGACTTACCTACAGCCTCCTGGCTGTGTGGCTGCATCTTTAGTTAAAGCAGGAGAAGCCAGCGGATTTGCTATAGTTGCCAACTGTCCTCACTCCCTCAGCCATCCCGTGGCTAGGTCTGCCCCTTTCCCTCACTGAACTGTAAGCAGTGACTAAGGGTTGACTCTGGACACTGCCCAGCAGAGCACACTCCCCAACACACACACACACACACACACACACACACACACACACACACACACCATTAACTTTCTCTGCTTATACCCCCCTTTCACCCAAGTAATTTTTATATGTTTCTGGATGCATAGATACACAAGAGGTCTGAAAATCAAATATTTACTAATAATAGATTATAAAGAAATTTATTTATAAACATTTCTATAAAATACGTATAAGTTGACCATTGATTAAAGATGATAAATTTTCATACTAAAAAAATTTGAAAGCTTGGGCTGGAGAGATGACTTAGCAGTTAAAAGCACTTGCTCCACAATTGTGAGGACTGGAGTTCAATCCTAGGACCCATGTTAACAAGCTCAGTGTCCCACAAAACACCTGTAACTCTGGCTTCCAAGAATCCAACAGTTTTTTTTTTCTGGCTTTCATGCGAATGTAGGCATGTCCACCCGCATACAAACATGCACATACAGTAAAACACAAACACACACACACACACACACACACACACACATACAAACACAAATGACATACAGAAAATAATATGGAAGGATGAAGATTGCTATATCCATCAATATGAATGATCTTTTTATTATTATTTTTTTATGTGTATGAGTGTACTGTCTGTGTGTAGGTTGGTGCACCTGTGTCGTGCAATGCCATGGAAGTCAGAAGAGGGCATCAGATTCCCCTGGAACTGGAGTTAAAGATGGTTCTTAGCTGCCCTGTGGGTGCTGGGAATTGAACCCAGGTCCTCTGCAAGAGCAGTCGGTACTCTTAACTGCTGAGCTGTCTCTGCAGCCCCAATATGAATGATCTCTTAAAGGTATTTATTTGTTATTTTATGTGTATGAGTGTTTTGTGTGTACCACATAAACACAATGCCTGTGGAGGCCAGAAAAGGAACTGAGGTTACAGATGGTTGTGAGCTACCATGTGGGTGCTGGGAACCGAATCTTGATCATCTGCAAGAGTATTGAATACTTTTAATCACTGAATCATGTCTTCAGCCTTAATGTAAATAATCTTAATGCTGAAGTTTTAAAAACATCATTCTATTTTTATTGAAATAGGAATACCTGACTGTGGACGAGAGAATGTCAGAAATAAACAAATGGGCACAAATACACAGGCAATTAGAGACAACAGGAAAAGGGAGGGGCTGAGGACTGAATGTAGACCACTCAGCATTCCTCGAATCAAAGAAGTGGTTTTCTTCTTCTTTTTTAACTCAGAAGTGGTTTTCTAATAGCTGAGTGTGCAGCAGTGTATCTGAATACACTACACAGTATCTTCACGCTGAGTCCCAGAGTCTCAACCTGTATACAGCAAGAATCCGTATTAACAAAGAAGACCATAGAAACACTTTGCAGGAGAGATTTAACTCTTTCTCTGTTAGATGAAGAACACTATGAAAGACAGCAAGATAAAGCTGGCAGAGTCTTCATCTTTCCTATAGGCCGTGTTCTTGTGTGGCTTCTTGCACGAAAGTAGGAAAAACAGCAATCTTGTCCCTGGCCACCTCGTCCCAGACTTTGTGTTCATGGTCTGCATTGTGAGTGAACATGGAATTAAGACAGATGATAATAAATAGAGCTTGTGGGCTGGAGAGATAGCTCAGTGGTTAAGAGCACCGACTGCTCTTGCAGAGGACCCAGGTTCGATTCCGAGCACCCACTTGGTGGCTAAGAACCATCTTTAACTCCAGTTCCAGGGTAATCTGACATCCTCTTCTGACCGCAGCATTGCACAATGGGTGCACCTACCTACATGCAGACAGTATATTCATACACATAAGAAATAATAAATAAATAAAATCTTAAAAAAATAGAGCTTGTACTTCAAGTGTTTAAAATCACTAGAAATTTAAGAATTTGCTCTCTTGTGAGTCTTGGGTTAATGCCAAAATGAACAACCAGGTTGGAAAACGTTTCCCTCAAATGCGTGAGGAAGGAGAATGGAGAGTTTCTTAATATATCTTGTTTCCACAGACTGCATGTCTTGAAGATGTATTTCTGGGGAAGCTGTGGGTGAGTTTCAGTGCTGTGGAGAGGAACCAAGCTGAGCGTTTTAAATGCTTCGCATGATAGCTTCACCCTGGGAGGCCCCTGCTGGAGGTCAGTGTCAAAGGTCTCAAGGTGTGCGCATATATCACTCATCCGGTTTTTAAAGACTGCCCCAGTTTAGTAGGGTCTATTTGAATTATGCATATTTTGCTGTGTTCTTCAATTTCTCCACTGTTTATTTGGTTACTTTATCCCTGAATGAAGACATTGGACATTTTAGTTTGGTCACTGCCCATACCATACTATGAAATATCCTGTCATGTAAATTGAAATGAGCCTGACTCGGAAAGATAATCACATGTCCTCTCATGTGCAGAATCTGCATTTAAAATTTTATATGTATATCACATATAATGTGATATACATATAAAATGCATGCATGTGTGTGTGTATGTATGTGTGTAGAACATGAAAATCTGTGTGGTATACTTATGTGAAAGAGGATTTTGAGGGGACAAAAAGACATCTCAAGTGAAGGAGAGGGGAAGAAGAGAGGGGGATGGAGTGGATGGCATGAAAACAGAGAGATATTCCAGGGAAGGAAGGAGACCAGCAAGAGGGATGGAGCATCGGGGGCAGGGGGCAGGGGGCAGGGGCAGGGGGCAGGGGCAGGGGGCAGTGGAGGGCACTGGAGAATAAGAGCAAAGTATAATGATGGGTGGATGGATGAAAATGTTACAATGATACTCACTTTATCTGTTAACACATAACTTGGTAAAAATAAATTTAATCGAAAGATAAATATTTGGGACTAGGGAGATGGCTCAGTAGTTAAGAGCAGTGGTTGCTCTTTTAGAAGACTCAGGTTTGGTTTCCAGAACCCACAAGATGGATAAAAACCATCTGTAATTCCAGATCTGTCGGATCTGACACCCTCCTCTGGCCTCCTTGGGTGTCACACACATATGGTTCACTTACATACATGCATACAAAACACTCGGACACATAAACAAATTAAAAACAAATATTCCATCATGGTGATAATGGTTCAGAATTTTGCTATTAAATTTTGTTTTTGTTTAGCAATGGGATACACAGAGATTCAGACATGCACACACACACACACACACACACACACACAATGACACATCTTTATAAACAATAGTAAATGACCAGAATGGTTTGAATACATAAATTCATGTACTCTCCTGTTTTGTGTCTCCTATCTTGCTTTTTAGTACACTTAAATTTGCCCTGTGATGTGCTTAGCATAATGCTGAGTATATCCTACTGAACAAAAGAAAGTGGTATAGAATTCTCCTACATCTGAACAATTGCCCAAACTATTTATTCCAGGTGGGTTTCTCCTAGCAACCTGCTTGTCACCGACCTTGGTGTATGTGCCTGGGATCTTTCCTCTTCTAATTCATTGATAATCATCTTTCTGTGGAGGCCAAAGTGCCTCACTGACAACACTCCAAGTAGGCCCAACTATTACAACTCAGCAAAGGCCTGGCTTTCTTTGTTTATGACCTGTATGTGCCTGCCGGGGAGGTCACAACCTTAAAAATATTTTGCCCTGAATGATGGGCGGAGTTAGTCCAGTCTTTAGCACTGAGGTGTATCAGAACCTGGTCTGTGGCTGGGGCAGTCCGGAGCATGGGAGATGGATTCATGTCCGGGGCATGTGTGTGTGTAGAGGCCATGATGGAAGATGCTTTCCTCTGGCTAACCATGTTGAGTGTGTGTGTGTGTGTGTGTGTGTGTGTGTGTGTATGTGTGTGTGTGTGTGTGTGTGTGTGTGTGTGTGTGTTTAGGCCAGAGTTTCATGGAAGATGCGTTTCTCTGGCTAACCTTGTCTTTTGTGTGTGTGTGTGTGTGTGTGTGTGTGTGTGTGTGTGTAGGCCAGAGTTTGATGTCAGATGCTTTTCTCTGTGATTCTCTAACTTATTTCTTTTCAGACAGTCTTTCACTGCATCTAACCCCAACCGTCTAGACTAGCTGGCTGGTGAGCTCTGGCGAGCTCCTGTCTCCTCTAGAGCACTGGGATTACAGACGTGTGCCTCTATGCCTGATTTACTTAAATGAATGCTGCAGATTCACACTCAAGTCCTCATGCTTGCACGGAGAGCGCTTTCCCCACAGGGCTGTCTCCTCAGCCTCAGTGTTCTCTCTCTCTGCAGGCGAGATTTCTGGCTTCTTGGTTGCTCTTCCTGGGCTAGTGGCTTCTTCCTATGGTGCCACCTATGCAGGTTAAGGAGGTTCCGAAGGAGTGGGAGTGCTTTCACTACCCTGAGATGGGGTGCAAGCATGTTTGCCACAAGTGAGCTGTTTATAATTAGTCTGTGCTATGTGGTTTTAATCATTCTTTAATCTGTTAAGCAATCAAAATTTATAGTGTGATTTTAGAATGAAGGGGAAAACACTAACTTGTACAATGTGGGCGTTAAAGTTCACCCATTTCCCAAGATCAGAACTGCAGACTCTTCCCACACCATTCTGTTATCTTTTCTCGGTGGCCTCGTTCTGTCCCCTAACTAGAAATCACTGGAAACCGGAGAACCACCTCTCCAAAGAAAATAAACACCACAGCATTTGCCGTATAAAACGAAGGGAGAAAAAGAACATCTTAGGTAAATACCAGACTACTTATTTTATGATTTTTAAATGTCATTTTTGCTCCAATATTGACTTTTTTTTTTTTTTTTTTTACAGAGGATAAATTATAGATCCACAGCACTGGGGAGATGGGGTTTCCTTCCACACAGCTGGTCAAAAGAAGAACTGAAGTCATGTTAATTAGTTGCGTGTTTCTTGGTGTGCTATACTGGACCACTGAGGGAACTCTGCAAGGTGACCCCTGGGGGAAAACAATGAGCTAGGGAAAGAGCCTGAGTGGGCAGCAAGGAAGCACAAAACAACATCCCAATCTTGTTGCAACAAGCAGATGTTGCCACCGGCAGTCGCTTGCAAGAACGAAAAACAATACAATCCCTCATTTGTCTGACCAGCTTCTCTCTCCAAGAATTGGTTTAGAGGCAAATTATTTCAGGGCAGCACAGCCTGGTAAAAGGCAGTGGAATTGGAGGCTCCTGTTGTCCTTGGTGACCTGAGGTCTCAGAAATGATGCTAGGAGAAGTGAGAGGGGTTGTGCCGGGGTCAGGAGGAGACTCAGAGCCAGAAACCAGGTCGCCAGGAAGGAGGGGCAGAGCTGCACGCAGATTTTCTAGAAGGGATTTGTGGAGCTGGTGTGCACTGCGATTCCTGGAGGAAACTCACCAGAGAAGACGGGAGAAAGAGAGAAGACTGAGTTAAAGCTGCCCTTGCCCTGCGTTAGGATTTTGATTGTTCCTTCTGGCTACACAGAGAAATGCTGGTTTAAAGAAATGTAGATTGAAGGAGGGAAATTGAATTTACAGAGTCAAAAAGAAGCTAATTCAGACCAAAGGGGTTAGGGAGGTGGGGTTGGGGGAATCCTTTTGTTGTGTTTGGGAAAAAAATAAAACATTTTAAACTGAGTTGTATGAATTAACTTGCCCGGTTTTCTAGCCAGCTGGCACGCAGAGACATTTGTCTGATACTTTCATGATTTCTTTTGCCACGAAACACATTTTCTCATTAGAATTAAAGACAAATGAAATGGCAAAAGCATAACCAAGTCAGATTCCCAGTCTCTCTCTGGCTTTCTGGATTCAAGCACTCCTACCACAGCGAGGCATTTGCAAGGGCAAGCAACACTCCCCAGCACAAGTAACACAGATCAAACCTGTATTGGATCTGCCTCTGTATTTGTAGTTACAGTGCTAGGTGACCTGTGTGCAGCATGTCTATGTAAATATGTAAGTAATATGGCTACATAAGCCTAAGTAAGCTAGGTGCCCTAAGTGTTTTAACAGCTTTACAGGGCTGGGGAGTTGACTTAGGAAGAACCTCCTGCTGTTACAGGCATGAGGATGTGAATCAGGATTCCCTGCACCCAGGAAGCCCAGAGTGTGGCTGGAAGGGGTGGGTGGGGCTCGTTAGCCAGGCAGTCTAGGAAAAACCATGATCCCCAGGTTCCCTGGGAGATCCGGCCTCAAGGGAATAAGTCAGAGCATGAGAGAACAGGACACAGTGTCATCCTCTGGCCTCCACCCAACTACACGTGAGTGTGGTATTGTGGTATACATACACCATTCTCTCTCTCTCTCTCTCTCTCTCTCTCTCTCTCTCACACACACACACACACACACACACACACACAAAGAGCTTTCACGTGTTCTGGTTCTGGATCTCAAATATTAGCCCTGTAATACAGGAATTGTTATCTTCTCTTTACAAATGAAACCATGGCCCAGTGAAGTTACAAGATTGGCCCCAAAGTTATAAAGTTATGAAGGCAGCGAGTGACAAAGCCAGCATTTGGCCAGACTGCGGTTTCAGAGTTTGGTCTTTGGTAATGCTAATTTCATTTCATGGTAATTTCACACTCTTTCAAGTAGATAGTGTCATCACTTCTATTTTATATAAAGACTGACGCTCAGATTAAATAACTAAGATTGCCTTGGGAGGAAGAAGCCAGGATGCACAGCAAGTTTGTTAATGCTGTACCTTAACCAGAAGGGGAGCCTTAAGCCGGGATGCATCAGACCTGCCCTTTCTGAACTTTAATGTACGTGAGAATTGCAGGAAGATCCTGCAATGTGGCCTCTGACTCCACAGACCTAGGTGGAACCCAGGATTCTGCACTCCTCACTGACTTTCACATGTCAGGCCGCCAGCTTAAGACCCTAAACAGAGCTCGTTGCCTCATCAGCTGTGCTCCTGGCTTACAAAGGTTAAAGCCTCAGTACTGAGAGCCGCATGCTCCCAGCTGCCCACCACCCAGCTGTCATGAACTCCTAGCCACAGAGGAGGTGCACAAGACAGGCTTGACCTGATTCCAATGGCACGTTGAGACCCCAGATGACCTTGAGCTCATTATAATCTCATTAGAATGATAAAAACACACCTGCTAGCACTGGGGCAGAGCCAACCATGCCCAAATTAGGTAAGAAAGGAGGCGGTGCCTTGATCCCGGGAAATCTCTTCACTTCCTGTGAAGACCTCTGGTGTCAGCATACATCCCATACCCCTTTAGAACCCAATACTAGGAAAAAATGTAGTCCTCAGTTCTGCTCAGAAGGCCCCTTCTGCACCAGACTTCTCCTGTTCTGCTTATTTGCCAATGGATAACATTTCTTTCCTGTGCCTAGTACTGACTGGTTATTTTCCAGACATAATGATTGAAAACAGTACCTAGGGATTTGGAAGCACCAGTAGATATTGTTAAATCATAGACCATTCTTTCTTAAGGGTTTAGGGTCTGGGACCATTAAAAAGAAAATGTTTCTGCACTGTGTCCCTAACCTCCACCAGTACCCATAAAATGTGTTTCTTTGAAAGAAGGAAGTAAGCAAGCCTGGGGTACAGACTGACCTTAGAATTCTGCAATTTAGAGTAAACTCTCTGTTTTCTTTCCTGAAGTCACATATAGACATCCATTGAAATTCAAGTGGTTTCTTTCACAAGCAGAACCATTTATGTTCATTTTAATTTCCTGGAATCCACATCATTATCAGATTCATTCTAAATGTCATCTCTTTCTCCATAAAGTATCTCTTTAAATTTCTTTTATATACCTTCCTTTTTGATTTGCATTTATGTCCTTTTGTTCTGATCCACCTAATAAACTCAAATTGATCATTAACTAAAAATTTATAAGACATATCGGCTTTAATACTTCACTCAGACGGCCCCTTAATCACCTGCATTTGGAACCGAATACGGAAGCCCATTGTGTCCATTTCTCTTCAAGCAGAAAATCCTCCATCGAATTAATTTTCTTGATATCCTAGATTATTCTCACCTTCCAACTTCACTCCTTCTTTTCTTCATAAACAGCATAATTAGATTCTGAACCTCAAATCTATAAGTCAAATGTGACTTACCCAGCCCCCAAGAAGGAAATAGCACAAACTCTTGAATTTTTGATTTATGCCAAGCCTCCTTGTCAGCCTTGCTTGTACTGCCAACTGAGCTGAAAATGGAAAGCCTGGCTCCGTCTGTGGACTCTGATTCTGCTCCTCTGGTGTGTTAACTAATTCATTACTAACCCTAGCTTGAGTGCTTCGTTCACCTAAGAGCACCTCATATTAAAGATTTTAAATTTCACATACAATCTCTTCTTCTCTCTGCCAACGGTCAGACTTATCCAGGGTTACAAAGTTTCATGGAGATGAATCCCCCCCCCCCCGCCCCGCCTCAATATCATGATATCCTCAAACAAAGCTCACAGGCATATTGGACTCTTTCACAAACTGAAAACATGCAAAGTGCACAAATCCTTCCAATGGAAAAAACAATGCAAAAGCCAAATGAGGTAAATTGCATTTTTTGACCCGCCCTGGGACAGCTTAAGGAGTGTTACTTGTTAACTGGCTGCCAAGTCCCCAGATGATGAGAAGAGTCCCAGCAGAGCCAGGAGCAGTTATTGAAGGTCCACCCCTGCTCCACACAGATGCAGTCTTGCTAATAATTGCTGCTGCACCTATGGTGAGAAGTCTTTGGAAACATTGTTTAGTGGGTGGGATGCCAGTACAGATCAACCAGGTCACCACAACTAGCACCGCATTAACTAGTAGTGTGTGAACACTTGCACAGTCTTTCTTTGTAGCCACTTGTTTTTTGGTTTTTTTTTTTATTTTTTATTTATTTTTGTATGTGTATGAGTGTACTGTCTGCATGTAGGTTTGTGCACCCGTGTCGTGCAATGCCACGGAGGTCAGAAGAGGGTGTCGGATTCCCCTGGAACTGGAGTTCTCCTGGAGTTGGAGTTTCAGACGGTTCTCAGCCGCCATGTGGGTGCTGGGGATCGAACCCGGGTCCTCTGTAAGAGCGGTCAGCGCTCTCAACCGCTAGGCCATCTCTCCAGCCCCTAAATGAATACATAAATTACCCAAGCCATTTTGCCTTGTGAAATTTGTAGAGGGACCTAATGCTCCAGAGACATCTCTCCAGCCCCTGTAGCCACTTGTAATGTGGAACTATTTGTATTTGAAATGATTCCTCTTGCTATGCTGTCATCTAGAAGCCCAGTCTTGGTATGTTTAGATTATAGCTATTCTTGGGAGTTTCTTCTGATCACAACTATAGAGATGAGGCAGCAGTACTTTAAGAAGCACAGATTTTTCATTCATCCAAGGTACAATAGTCCCTCTTTATTTGTGGTCTTGCTGTCTCTAATTTCAGTAATCCATATTCTATAAGTAATCTGAAAATATCATATGGGAAATACTAGAATAAACAATTCAGAAATCATAAATTTCTCACTGTTGTAAGCAGCATGATGAAATCTCATGCCTGTCCTCTTCATTGGGCTTGGGATGTGAATTGTGTCTTTGCTACATGCCAATTAGTTATTTAGTAATCATCTCAGTTATCAGATTGGCTGTCATGGCTTGTATCCAAGTAACCTTTATTTTACCTATCAGTGGCTGCAAATCACATAGTGCTTATATATGGCACACCAGGGCACAAAACATAGAAGGATATATTAACTCTGGTACTCTGTGGCCAATGTTACAGGCACAGAGGAATGATTATCATACGTATAGGGTTTTGAGCTATTTATGGTTTCAGACACCAAGAGGTAATCTTGGAATATGTCTTCTATAGATAAAGGGGATCAAATGCATAGAGAATGACATTTTTGGAATAATTTTGAGGCCCTTTGTGCCTGTCCACTGCCTCCTGTCCACTGTCTCCTGTCCACTGCCTCCTGTCCACTGCCTCCTGTCCACTGTCTCCTGTCCACTGTCTCTTGTCCACTGCCTCCTGTCCACTGTCTCCTGTCCACTGCCTCCTGTCCACTGCCTCCTGTCCACTGCCTCCTGTCTCACATAACCGTGTGACGTCATTAGTTCCTGGTTCAGCTTTTCCCCTAGACTTTGGATTTCAGAATGCCCTAAGAACAATTCCACCCTTTACTGGGATCTCTCAAAGCTAATTGCTTCATTCACTAGCCAAGTGGCTGACTTGCATGGTCTGCACAGCAAATATTAATATGTAATACTCATAACAATGCGTTCATGCTCTCAGACATTTCCTCTGTGCAGGGTCAGTGTACATCCTCAGTGCTAATGCTGCTTATTTAAAAATGGAGTCACGGGGCTGGAGAGATAGCCTAGTGGTTAAGAGCACCGACGCTCTTGCAGAGGACCCGGGTTCGATCCCCAGCACCCACATTGGCGGCTAAGAAATCCGTCTGTAACTTCCAATTCAGGAGAACTCCAGTTCCAGGGGGAATCCGAGAGACCCTCTTCTGACCTCCGCGGCATTGCATGACACGGGTGCACAGACCTGCATGCAGACAGTACATTCATACACATACAAAAATAAAAAAAAAAAATAAAAAAAAAATAAAATAAAAATAAAACATGGAGCACTTCCTAGCTTAAGTTTCTATGATATCAATTCACCTATATTTAGGCAATGTTTAAACAGTCTGGTCATGGTATAACGAAATCTTATTTGGATGCTTCTTGCCCACAGGATCACCACCATCGCCCTTCAGCCCTCCGAGTAACTGATTCACACCACTGTTCAGCCCTTCTGCATATTTAAACCTCAGGAAGGGTGCCCCACATCAGGACCTACAAAACCCATTAAATGCCTTCATGGGGTCAGGGAAGAGTGGCCAAGGTTAATGTGCTCCAGTCCCCGCTCTCTTTTCACGTGTCTCTTCACTATTGTGCTGCAAGCATCGAGTCTGCAGGAAAGTGTTGTGACCAGAATACACAATCCAGATCCCCCAGCATGTGACTGACAATGTTATTCAGCAAATAGTCCAAAAGAATGCCAACTAAGAGCTCTTGAGCCCAGGACAGTCATGAGATCCTGGAGGCAATTATCACAACCAGTGTGTTCCTCCCTCTGGTAGAAGGTGGTATTAATGGTATTTATGAAACTTCAAGAAAGTCCCTCTGTAGAGGTCTCAAAGGGCATGTGGACCCTGCCCTCAGAAGCCCCATGGAAGCTTCTTGCCAGAACCTGTTAAGTCCCTCATCTCCAGATTCAGCAGTGACAGGTAAGCACTGCATCTCTGCCGTCCCCTCTTGTCTGATGCATCTTGTATGAGCTGGGACAGCTTTCTGTTAGGTGTCATTTTTACCAAGATGGGTGACAATGGTTAAAACCACCCATGGCATCCAGCCTGTAGTCTCCTCTGGGGAGACATATATGTAAACACATTAATGTATATATTTATATTGGGTTTAATCTATTGACCATAGATACTAAGGCACTGAGCAAGCAATTAACAAAACAGCTTTGACTAATATAGTTAGCACTAAATATAGTTGGTTAATTGGTATTTAATATGCTTATTAAATGTCAATTAGGTATCTTTAGCAATGAATTGGTACCTAATTAACTTACTATAGCTATCCTGTTACTTGACATTTGAACAGCTAAATATTCTCTACAAGTTTAATGTTTTAATAAGAAACAAATTATCCATGTATTGCTCATGAATTTTTCAGTTAGTTTAATGGGATTTAAAAGTATCTCCCAACTTGGATCCATGTTTTTCTTATAATCAACTAGTATTTTACAGTTCAGATGTCTTTTAAACTTGGAGGGTTGATTATACGAAGAAAAAAGCTGGACAAGTGCTTTTGAGGACGTGTTCTAATATCGTCCCTGTCACTGGACACCCTGTGTTATAACACTTATTCTTTCACTGGTCAGGCACCTCATAGTCCTTATCTCTTTACTGCTCCTTGGCATTAAGAATAAACAGTTATTGGTGGCTAGGGAGATGGCTCAGTGGTAAAGTGCTTGCTATGTTAGTGTGAGGACCAGAGCTTGGATCTCCAACATCCGTATAAAAGCAAAAGCCAAGTGGGCCTGGTCGGCCTCCTATAATCCCTGCACTTGAGAGAGAGAAAGAGCTAGGGATCCCCAGAGCAAGCAGGCAACTTAGACCAGCAGGATCCACAAGCTCTTGGCTAGCGTAAGAAACCTTTCATCACTATATACGTGGGAGAGTGACTAAGGGGGTGTCCGATATTCCTTTGGCCTTTGTGTGAAGAGCCACACAGTGGACACACAGATGTACATCATACACCATATATGCAAAAAGAATTAAATTTGCAATTGTTGCAAAAATCATATTATATAAAAGGTCAAAGAACCCCAAAATTAAAATATCTTCTTTTTAATATTTATTTATTTTTTTTATTTCATGTGTGTGTAGTATATTGCCTGCATGTGTGTAGTAGTGCACTTCATGCCTGCAGTGTCTGCACCAGTCAGAAGAAAATGTCAGATCTCCTGGAACCCTGGATGGTAGGATGGGTGTTAACCAGTATGTAGGTTCTGGGAATTGCGCCTGGATCCTCATGCAAGAGCAACCAGTGCTCTTACCTACTGAGCCATCTCTCCAGACCCTAAATAATTTTCTTTTTAAAAAAATTGCTTTAAAGTCTTAGGAAAAGTCCTCACTTAGCCATCCAGGAGTGAGGACTGCAGCTCAGATCCAGAACGCATTTAAATGTCAGGTGAACATGGGGGCTCACCCGTAATTCCAGGCTCAGAACGGGGGGGGGGGGCGGGGGGCGGAGGATCCCCAGGGTAAGCTGGTTAGTGAGATGAGCCAGATTGGTTAGCTCTGGGTTTGACTGAGAAGCCCTGCTTCATTGAAAAAGGGGTGGATGGAAGAGGAAAAGGATTCCCAACACCAAACCTGGTTCTCTTCATGCACACACACAAACACACCCCTAATAAAATGGGAAGAGTCTTAGGAAAGTTTAGTGTGTCATCAAACTAACAGACTCTTCATGTACAAGAGGTTCTGTTTGCTCAGCTTTATTGTTGGTGTAACTAACACCTGAGAAAACTGAGAGGGAGGAACGACTGACTTTGGTTCGCGGTTTGTAAGATACAGCCTGTGGCCCTCGGGCCTGCTGATTCTGGGCTGTGTTTGAAGCCAGAACATCATGGTGGCAGGGGTGTGTGGAGGAAGGAAGGAGGCTGTTCCCTTCGTGGAAGACAGGAAACGTAGAGTGGGGAAAGGGCTGTGGACCAGCCACACCCTTCAATGGCCTACTTCCTCCAGGCAGGCCCTATCTTCTAGACTTTGCCAGAATAGCTCTACCCTCAGGGACCATCCCTTCACCATGTGAACCTGTGAGGGAAACATTTCATATTTAAACTATAAAAGCACTTTAAAATAACTTGTTTTTAGACTAGTAAGTATGACTTTCTGAATTGTCTTTAAATAACATGGTTATAAATAAACTTGGTTCTATTGACTTCCTAGTTAGGAGGGGCATCTTAGGGTCAAGGTTCCTGGGCTGCTTATTTTATTTATTTTATTTATTTAATTTATTTATTTATTTATGATTATATTGTGTTTGAGTGTACGTCTGCATGTAGGTTTGGGCACCTGTGTTGTGCAATTGCTCGGAGGTCAGAGAGGGCGTCAGATTCCCCTGGAACTGGATGATAAAGACGGTTCTAGCCACATGTGGATGCTGGGGGAATCAAACCTGGGTCCTCTGCTAGAGGCAAGTCTGCACTCTTAACCACTAGGCCATCTCCCACCCCCTGGGTGCCTCTTTCAAACACTGATGTCTCCCTCTTAATCTCTTTATCTCCTCCAGCCCAGATTTCTATTTACTGCATTAAGTTGACCATGTAGCCAACTGTGTGTGTTACATTCTGAAAATGTGGTTTGTGACCATCTCAGTGTGCATTGCATTTTACATTTTTGTATTTAGATAGTTTGTTCTGGTCTAACCGTTGTCTGTGTCCAGTCCCTCCATTTTCTTTGGGAGGCCTGGTCCAACAGTTTATCAGCATAGTGGCTTTTGCATGCTGTTGGTGGCATGGTGCAATGAAATTCTTGTGTCTCCAGCTCTGTTTGCTTGTTTTACATCTTCTGTGCTTCATAAACAAGGGTTCTTTTGTTAAACACTCGCAATAATTCTAGTGCCGATTACCCTCACTACACGAGAGCCTTCACACGCATCAAACATTTGCTTTACTTAAGCTATAAAACAGAATATGTTAAGCAGGAAAGAGGGGCTTGGTGCATTTCCCTCAGAATTTGTTGTCAGAACATTTATAAACAATTTCATGGCCTGCATTATTATTTTTTTCTCAACGTTTTTNATGGATGACTATATGTTTTCCCATCATATTGAATATCAAAATTTACTAAATTCAGGGCTGGAGAGATGGCCTAGCAGTTAGGGGTGCCAACCGCTCTTACAGAGGACCTGGGTTCGATCCCCAGGACCCACATGGCGGCCGAGAACCGTTTGAAACTCCAATTCCAGGAGAACTCCAGTTCCAGGGGAATCCGACACCCTCTTCTGACCTCTGCGGCATTGCATGACACGGGTGCACAAACTTGCATGCAGACAGTACATTCATACACATACAGAAATAAATAAAAATTAAAAAAATATTTAAAAAAACAAAATTTACTAAATTCAACTAATTATAAATTGCATCCATTTGTGTTGTTTGTTGGTCATTTGTGTTGCTTTGAAGTTTTTCTTCACAAAGACAGCTACAAATGAATATTTGTGAATTAAAAACTATGGATATATTTCAGATTTTCTCTTGGGATACATTCAGGGATGTAGCATTACTTGTACTGATACAAACTTGAAAAGTACTCCTCTTTCATGCATTGTACTTGGTACATTGGTTGTACCAAGGCAGCTTGGTTGAACTCTCTCCCATATCAATCTTTATTTGCCTAGATTGCAAAGCTTTCCACATGCTAATTTTATTTATTTATTTATTTATTTATTTATTTATTTATTTGTATGAATGTACTGTCTGCAAGTAGGTTTGTGCACCCATGTCCTGCAACACCACAGGGCTCAGAAGAAGGTGTCAGATCCCCCTGGAACTGGAGTTAAAGATGGTTCTTAGCCGCCATGTGGGTGCTGGGAATAAAACCTGGGTCCTCTGCAAGAGCAGTTGGTGCTCTTAACCGCTGAGCCATCTCTCCAGCCCCATCCACATGCTAATTTTTATTACCCCCTCCCTTCCACACATACAGGACAGACTCTGGAGTCACCTTTCCTGAGTTCATGTATGTATACCCTTAATAAAATTAACTTTTCCTGCTCACTTTCTTCAATTAAAAAAAAATCAAAATTTTTGAAGTCCTTATCATAACGATATGGGAAACAATTCTTTCTATAATCATTTATGGCATTTGCTTCACATCAAAAATACATTTACGGGACTGGAGAGATGGCCTAGCGGTTAAGAGTGCCGACCGCTCTTACAGAGGACCCGGGTTCGATCCCCAGCATCCACATGGCGGCCGAGAACCGACTGTAACTCCAATTCCGGGAGAACTCCAGTTCCAGGGGAATCCGAGACCCTCTTCTGACCTCCGCGGCATTGCATGACACGGGTGCACAGACCTGCATGCAGACAGTACATTCATACACATACAAAAATAAAAAAAAAAAAATTAAAAAAAAAATAAAATAAAAATAAAAATGGAGTCACTTCCCTAGCTTTAAGTTTCTATGATATCAATTCACCTATATTTAGGCAATGTTTAAACAGTCTGGTCATGGTATAACGAAATCTTATTTGGATGCTTCTTGCCCACAGGATCACCACCATCGCCCTTCAGCCCTCCGAGTAACTGATTCACACCACTGTTCAGCCCTTCTGCATATTTAAACCTCAGGAAGGGTGCCCCACATCAGGACCTACAAAACCCATTAAATGCCTTCATGGGGTCAGGGAAGAGTGGCCAAGGTTAATGTGCTCCAGTCCCCGCTCTCTTTTCACGTGTCTCTTCACTATTGTGCTGCAAGCATCGAGTCTGCAGGAAAGTGTTGTGACCAGAATACACAATCCAGATCCCCCAGCATGTGACTGACAATGTTATTCAGCAAATAGTCCAAAAGAATGCCAACTAAGAGCTCTTGAGCCCAGGACAGTCATGAGATCCTGGAGGCAATTATCACAACCAGTGTGTTCCTCCCTCTGGTAGAAGGTGGTATTAATGGTATTTATGAAACTTCAAGAAAGTCCCTCTGTAGAGGTCTCAAAGGGCATGTGGACCCTGCCCTCAGAAGCCCCATGGAAGCTTCTTGCCAGAACCTGTTAAGTCCCTCATCTCCAGATTCAGCAGTGACAGGTAAGCACTGCATCTCTGCCGTCCCCTCTTGTCTGATGCATCTTGTATGAGCTGGGACAGCTTTCTGTTAGGTGTCATTTTTACCAAGATGGGTGACAATGGTTAAACCCACACATGTGCATCCAGCCTGTAGTCTCCTCTGGGGAGACATATATGTAAACACATTAATGTATATATTTAATTGGGTTATAATCTATTGACCATAGATACTAAGGCACTGAGCAAGCAATTAACAAAACAGCTTTGACTAAATATAGTTAGCACTAAATATAGTTGGTTAATTGGTATTTAATATGCTTATTAAATGTCAATTAGGTATCTTTAGCAATGAATTGGTACCTAATTAACTTACTATAGCTATCCTGTTACTTGACATTTGAACAGCTAAATATTCTCTACAAGTTTAATGTTTTAATAAGAAACAAATTATCCATGTATTGCTCATGAATTTTTCAGTTAGTTTAATGGGATTTAAAAGTATCTCCCAACTTGGATCCATGTTTTTCTTATAATCAACTAGTATTTTACAGTTCAGATGTCTTTTAAACTTGGAGGGTTGATTATACGAAGAAAAAAGCTGGACAAGTGCTTTTGAGGACGTGTTCTAATATCGTCCCTGTCACTGGACACCCTGTGTTATAACACTTATTCTTTCACTGGTCAGGCACCTCATAGTCCTTATCTCTTTACTGCTCCTTGGCATTAAGAATAAAAGTTATTGGTGGCTAGGGAGATGGCTCAGTGGGTAAAGTGCTTGCTATGTTAGTGTGAGGACCAGAGCTTGGATCTCCAACATCCGTATAAAAGCAAAGCCAAGTGGGCATGGTCGGCCTCCTATAATCCCTGCACTTAGGAGAAAGAGCTAGGGATCCCCAGAGCAAGCAGGCAACTTAGACCAGCAGGATCCACAAGCTCTTGGCTAGCGTAAGAAACCTTTCATCACTATATACGGTTGGGAGAGTGACTAAGGGGGATGTCCGATATTAACCTTTGGCCTTTGTGTGAAGAGCCACACATGTGGACACACATGTACATCATACACATATATGCAAAAAGAATTAAATTTGCAATTGTTGCAAAAATCATATTATATAAAAGGTCAAAGAACCCAAAAGATTAAAATATCTTCTTTTTAATATTTTATTTATTATTTTTATTTCATGTGTGTGAGTATATTGCCTGCATGTGTGTAAGTGCACTCATGCCCTGCAGTGTCTGCACCAGTCAGAAGAAAATGTCAGATCTCCTGGAACCCTGGAGGTATGGATGGGTGTTAACCAGTATGTAGGTTCTGGGAATTGAGCCTGGATCCTCAGCAAGAGCAACCAGTGCTCTTAACTACTGAGCCATCTCTCCAGACCCTAAAATAATTTCTTTTAAAAAAATGCTTTAAAAGTCTTAGGAAAAGTCCTCACTTAGCCATCCAGGAGTGAGGACTGCAGCTCAGATCCAGAACGCATTTAAATGTCAGGTGAACATGGGGGCTCACCCGTAATTCCAGGCTCAGAACGGGGGGGGGGGGGGGGGGGCGGAGGATCCCCAGGGTAAGCTGGTTAGTGAGATGAGCCAGATTGGTTAGCTCTGGGTTTGATTGAGAAGCCCTGCTTCATTGAAAAAGGTGGAAGAGAGAAAAGGATTCCCAACACCAAACCTGGTTCTCTTCATGCACACACACACACACACCCCTTACATAAAATGGGAAGAGTCTTAGGAAAGTTTAGTGTGTCATCAAACTAACAGACTCTTCATGTACAAGAGGTTCTGTTTGCTCAGCTTTATTGTTGGTGTAACTAACACCTGAGAAAACTGAGAGGGAGGAACGACTGACTTTGGTTCGCGGTTTGTAAGATACAGCCTGTGGCCCTCGGGCCTGCTGATTCTGGGCTGGTGGTGAAGCAGAACATCATGGTGGCAGGGGTGTGTGGAGGAGAAGGAGGCTGTTCCCTTCGTGGAAGACAGGAAACGTAGAGTGGGGAAAGGGCTGTGGACCAGCCACACCCTTCAATGGCCTACTTCCTCCAGGCAGGCCCTATCTTCTAGACTTTGCCAGAATAGCTCTACCCTCAGGGACCATCCCTTCACCATGTGAACCTGTGAGGGAAACATTTCATATTTAAACTATAAAAGCACTTTAAAATAACTTGTTTTTAGACTAGTAAGTATGACTTTCTGAATTGTCTTTAAATAACATGGTTATAAATAAACTTGGTTCTATTGACTTCCTAGTTAGGAGGGGCATCTTAGGGTCAAGGTTCCTGGGCTGCTTATTTATTTATTTATTTATTTATTTATTTATTTATTTATTTATTTATATGTGTATGAGTGTACTGTCTGCATGTAGGTTGGTGCACCTGTGTTGTGCAATGCTGCGGAGGTCAGAAGAGGGCGTCAGATTCCCCTGGAACTGGAGATAAAGACGGTTCTTAGCCACCATGTGGATGCTGGGAATCAAACCTGGGTCCTCTGCTAGAGCAGTCTGCACTCTTAACCACTAGGCCATCTCTCCAGCCCCCTGGGTGCTCTTTCAAACACTGATGTCTCCCTCTTAATCTCTTTATCTCCTCCAGCCCAGATTTCTATTTACTGCATTAAGTTGACCATGTAGCCAACTGTGTGTGTTACATTCTGAAAATGTTGGTTTGTGACCATCTCAGTGTGCATTGCATTTACATTTTTGTATTTAGATAGTTTCTGGTCTAACCGTTGTCTGTGTCAGTCCCTCCATTTCTCTTTGGGAGGCTGGTCCACAGTTTATCAGCATAGTGGCTTTTGCATGCTGTTGGTGGCATGGTGCAATGAAATTCTTGTGTCTCCAGCTCTGTTTGCTTGTTTTACATCTTCTGTGCTTCATAAACAAGGGTTCTTTTGTTAAACACTCGCAATAATTCTAGTGCCGATTACCCTCACTACACGAGAGCCTTCACACGCATCAAACATTTGCTTTACTTAAGCTATAAAACAGAATATGTTAAGCAGGAAAGAGGGGCTTGGTGCATTTCCCTCAGAATTTGTTGTCAGAACATTTATAAACAATTTCATGGCCTGCATTTATTCTATTTTTTCCAAAGTTTTTATGGTTTCAAACTATGGCCATTATTACTGACTAATTTATAGAGGATGCAGTCAGCCTTGCTGTAGCTACTTAACTCAGTTTCGTTTCCAGGGGCAATATACATTGTTGAAGTTAATTGTTCCCTAACCACTTTTTCCATATGGCAGAGTGAGTCTCTCCGTAATAGCTTTGGAATGATTTATCCAGCGTTTGTCATCATCCCTTGGATATTTCTTGAGAAGTCTCCCAGACCTTTGTTGGGCTATATCTCTAAAACAAAGATCTTGCAACTGCTTCCCCCAAACCACTAACTGTATTGCTGTGATCACATACACTGAGATTAGTTTCTAATATTTTTCCCACAAATGAGGTGGATTGCTATTATCCTTATTGCTATTGTTGATGTTAGCATCCTACAGGTGCAAAAACATTCCTATTGAACTATTTATAAATCTTCCCCTATGGACCCACAGTTAATGATTACTGTTTTATTAGTCATCCATTAACATATTTGAAGTTCTCAGTTCATGCTAGAAACATCTGTTTTCAGAGAAGGTGAAAGAGACAGGGGCTTGCGTGATGCCTTAATAGATCCAGACATCAGAGAACAGAGGTTAAAGCCAGATTCAAATGAGGGAGATAGAGTCTGAAGCCCACTCTGTGAACAGCCAGACAGGGGAAAGTGACTCAGCTTTGACTTCTGCTTCTGAAAGAGGAGAAAAGAAAAAATAGCATTTACCATGCTGGTCAAAAGTAGGGAAACATGTTTGAAAGATTGAGAATGACAGACCAGGGGGCTGGAGAAATGGCTCAGTGATTAAGAGGATTTCTTGCTCTTTTAGAGGACCTGAGTTTGGTTCTCAGCAAACCCAAGTCAGACCAAAAACAAACAGTAAAACCCCAAGTCAGATGCTATTGAAAGTGAATGCTTTCCTAAGACAGATATCTAAGGCATTCTAATACTGAACAAGTAGAAGACTAAGGCAAACTCTTAGAACCATACTGTGTTTTTATTAGCATCCGAGGAAAAAGATAACAAATGAGAGCACACAGCTTGGAAACATTGGCCATTAGGCCATCTGTCCATTTTATTGAAGCATCCTAAGTCATATAACTCTGCATGTACTCGATTTCTCTATTTCTGGATAGTAAACTAATTGTTTGAAAGAAAACAAAGAAGATTTACTATCTGTAGAACACACCAGACCTTGAAGATGTTGATACATTCTAACCTGGGTGTACCAGCCACTAGAGCAGCAACATTCTGATATTTGTGTCAAGATGTCACTGCACCATTTAGCCTAAAAAGTACAAAATGTGTGTTAAACCTTATTCTGCCTTCATACCATGAGATCCTGCATGGAAGATGCACATACATACAACAGCACTGCACAAGTCAAACTAATAAGTGTGCTGAGTGCTACGCAGAGGAGCAGGGGAAACGCTGGCTTCAAAGGAAGCCAGGCTCCCCTAAGCTGAGTGCTAAGCCGGTCCTTGCTAAGGCCTTGGGATGAACCTTCCTGTCCTGTGTCAGCTTATTTACTGGGGGTCTTACATTAAGAAAAGAATGACTTTATGAAATAGGCTATCAAGTAGAATTACCATCTTGTTGCATTTCACTCTGAGTTTATAGTAGAAACACACACACAGACACACACACACACACACACACACACACACACACCCCTACACCCCTACTCAAAACCTTAAAGCAATTCAATCACTGAGTGTTGAGAATCTATTGTGGCCAGGCAGGCACTGTGCTAGGCTCTGGGGAACCAAAGATAAAGAAGACAGAGAGCTAATGATCTAGCAGTAGAGACGGAGGCTTGTATGAATTTCTTTCTGCAGTAGGATGCATTCAATACAAACAAAGGGCTTTGGGAGCCCAGAAGAGGTACAGGAAATTCTGCTAGGCAGCTAGGGTTCAGGGTACAGAGGAAACAGGAAGAATGTAGGTAAAGAAATCTACAATGCAGTTTTCAAACTTAATGTTATTTATATCTTATAATCAATAGGATTTCAAGACTGATACCCATGGGACTGAAACCCTTGGTATATCTGCTAAATGGATCTTCATTTTTGTTCGTGTTACCACCACAAGCAACTGGAGGTCATGGTAAAGATTAAAATAGAGTAGATATGGAGTAGAATCATTTTAGTGACATTCCCTACTTCTAACTGGTTGGCTATAAAACCAAAAGGAATAGTTATTTTTGTGTTAAATGAAAAGCTTAAATTTACAACTATGAAAATGACTTGGTATCACATGCTTGTTAAATGTAATATTAAATAATTTCTCACAATTTCTCAGAAAACTTAATTAACATTGACATGTACTGACAAGCTCTTTCCCTAAGACTTCTTTCCCACAAAAATAGTCCCAATTCTAATTGTTATTTACACTGCAGGTACTCAGAGACCATCCCATACAGTTCTCCTGATTCCTTGAAGCTCCTTAAGTGCTTGAATTATCTCAATGGCATGGCTGCTAGCTGGCTGTTCTTATACTCCTGACCTTTACGTACATCTTCCCTTCGTAGACATGCACCACACAACCTTCTAAGTATACTTTCTAAAAGACAGGCCCATTCATACCAATCCCTTGAAGAAAAAAGTTTACTCTAATTGAGTAAACCCAGATCACTTACTCTGGCATTGAAGACCTCAGTGCTTTGATGCCAGCCTCGTCCTGTCTAACAGCAATGCACGCCCTGCTACTTGTAGTTCCTGGATCTTCATGGTGGCCTTGCTCCTCTGGGCACCCTTACCTACTGATATGGTTCTTTATTCCATCCTTTGTCTTACCAGTAAGCCTTATGACAAGACACAGCTCTCCACATTGGTGTTCTTCCTGACCGTCACTCTCAAAAGTTAATCTGATGCAACCTCAACGAGCAGATATTTCATGGGAACATGTATGAATATTTCTATAGAATCAGGGATCTATTATGACATTGTATATTATACAATATTGATATTCACTTGTGGGCATCTCTTTCTCTCCTTAATTAGGATCAACATAGGCATCACAACAGGAATCATGTGATTCATTGCCAGATACTCTGCTCCTATCAGAGCACTTCTTCCAAACACACAGTATGCCGTCAGATACCGTATTTCTTACTTCACAAAAGAGGGATCTGGTGTTCACAGAGATTGGCAAGCCTAGATGGAATCTTACAAGTGAAGAATGGCATAGCTAATACTACAACCTTTGGGCACACCAAAGGATGTAAAGTGTTCACTCTGACATCTATAGATTTCTAGTCAGGGGTCAGCTTTCATTGGCTGATTCTTTTTCTTTCTTTCTTATTTTTCATTAGGACAGAACTACAGGCATGGTGTTAGTTTGTAGGGCCACCATAATGAAGTACCATAGGCTGGGTAGACTATGTGAAATATATTTCCTCATAGTTCTAGAGGCTAGAAGTCCAAGATCGAAGTATCTGTAGGGTTGGTTTCTTCTGAGAACTTAGCTCTTGGCCTGTAGATACTTGTGTACTCACCATGTGTCACATACTCTTCCAAGTGACTACCTCCTACTCTCTATCAGGTCATGGTGAATCAGTTCTCGTCTTTTTTTTTTTTATTATTTCTGTATGTGTATGAGTGTACTGTCTGCATGCAGGTTTGTGCACCCATGTCGTGCAATGCCGCGGAGGTCAGAAGAGGGTCTCGGATTCCCCTGGAACTGGAGGTCTCCTGGAATTGGAATTTCAGATGGTTCTTGGCTGCCATGTGGGTGTGGGAATCGAACCTGGGTCCTCTGTAAGAGCGGTTGGTGCTCTTAACTGCTAGGCCATCTCTCCAGCCCTCAGTTCTCATCTTAATGAATGTGTGTATAGTATGCTTTCGTGTACCCCTGTGTGCTATGCAAGGTTGCACATGCCCATGTGCTCATGTGTAGAGTCCAGGGGTCCATGTCAGATGTCCACCCCTACTGCTCTCTATCTTATTTTTGGGAGAGTCTCTCACAATTTGTTAGACCACAAATTCAGCTATATTGCCTGATGGGGCAAGGCCCTGGGACCCTTCCACCTGCACCTTCCACTGCTGGGACTACAGGCACACACCTCTATGCCTGGCTTTTACATATCTGGGATCTGAACTCAGGTCCTCATGCTTATACAGTAAGCACTTTACCCACTGAAACATCTCCACAGCCTTTTAAAAATGTTTCTTTTTAATTCAATTATGTCTTTAGAGGCTTTATCTCCAAGTATAGTCATTCTTCCAATTCAAAGGAGATTAGCTTTAGGATGCCCTAAAGATACCAGAATCTCCAGATATTTAAATCCTTTGTATAAACTGTCATAGTGCTTTCATACACTACGGACCTCTCCATGTGTACTGTTGCTATAGTGGTTATTTGGAGACTAGTGACAAGGAAACGTCTGCACATGCTCAGGGTAGATGCAACTTTTCCAGACACATTTGTTTTAACTGCCATTGGTTGAATCCGTGTGCACGGAGGCTTCAGACAGAGAAAGCCAACTGTACAGTCATGCTTGAAGGTACTGGGGTTAAGAATTTCAACACGAGTTTGGGGGAACTGCTACCAGTGCCCTGGCAAGCACTAAGCTAAGCTGTGACCCTTGATGATCACCTTTTAGCTCTTCACATCATTTTTCCCTTTCCATTGACTTGAAGCATTTATGGTTGTATTGTGGGCAGAGGAGAAACTATCAATACAGCTTCCTTGAATGGTTTATAAGCTAAGAGGTCAGTTGCTCATCTTGTTTCTCCCTATCCCTGCTGTTACCTCTCCACACCTTACAGTACTTCACTTTAGAGAAATCATCTAGTTTTGGATGTCAAGGTCCACATTCAGTCAGCCCTCTGTACCTGCAAGTTCTGCATTAACAGACTGAAAATATTTATTTAAACAGTGTGCCTGGGGATGGGGAGATGACACAGTCAGTACAGGGCTTACTGTGCAAGCACAAGATCCTTCATTTGATCCACAAAACCCATGTAAAAAGCCAATTTCTGTGGTGTATACCTGTAATTCCAGTGTTGAAGAAGAAGAGACAGAAGGATCCCTAAGGACCCCAACCGGGAGGTCTGGGTTCAGTGAGAGACTCTGCCTCAAAAAATAAGGTGTAGAGTGAATGAAGAAGACACTCAACATTGGCTTTTGACTCACACACACACACATACACACAGAGAGAGAACACACACACACACACACAAAACACAATCTGCGTATGTAATCAACATGTACAGATATTTATCCCCTAAACAATAAAGAATAACAACTATTTACATATCCTTTACACATCACATTAGTTATTATAATCCAGTGATGATTTTAAGCATGCCTGAGGGTGAGCATAGTTTCTGTGAAAGTACTGGGCCATTTATAAGAGGCTGGAACAACTGAAGATTTTGATATCTTTGTGTGGGGGAGCGATCCTAGAAACAATTCTCCATGAATTGACTATTGGAATTTTTGCCTAATAATGTTGCAAATACAGTTACCACTTTGTTATTTATAAATTTCTTCATAAGTCATGCTCAAGCTATAAATAATGCCGACCATTGTGAAACTGGTGAAGTAAATAATCCTGCCAAAATTTCCAGGGCAGATAAGTGGAGTGTGTTAGAAACTCCTTGTGTTAAGTACCCTGATGCTTTTTCTAACCAAGAATCATGGATAAAGGGTTGCAAGGAAAAGCCTGGAAAGTTTACTCTTTCTAGTCAAAAGGGCCAGATTTTCCCATGCTTTTGTGAAGGAAACAGATCCTATAAATGATGACAATATCAGTCACAGCCTTAATGCCCTCATAAAAGAGCAATTGTGAGACAGTCACCTTCCTCCAGTCGCCTCTCGAGTCCCCGGTGTGTCCCGACCACTTTTAAATCATCACAGTCTTTCTTCTCCACGGCAACAGTGAGCCCAGAAGGCCCAAACATCTAAAACACCCTCTCCCCAGGGCCGCTTCTAACTCAATAAGAAAGTTTAAAACTCATGACAAAGTCTCCCGTCTTTGTCTCCCTTTATGTTCCCTCCAGCATCTTCCTTTTCTATTTCCCTCTGTGATGTGCAGGATTACGGCTTCAGAAATACAATGTTCTGGAAATACTGGAGGACTCAAAGATGAAAGATGCAGTGAGCACACACCACACACCTTGAAAGGATTGGGCCACTACAGGAGGGTATGGGTGTGACCTTGCCCTGGGGGCTTCTGGGTGCAAAAACCCAAGCAAGGGGAAATTGTGCCAGGAGAACTCAAGTGTAAATTAGACCTGCAGAGCTCTAGGATTGTCCTTCATACTTCCTGTACGCTGCTTTCTCCTTTCTGTGATAGTCTCTGTAGCCTTCTCCTTGATTTTTCTTGTATGCTCATAACTTATACTGAAGCACCCACTCTGAATAAATGACTACTTGGTAAGATCAGTCTTCTTTCCTTTCCTTTTCTTTCCTTTTCTTTCCTTTTCTTTCCTTTCCTTTCCTTTCCTTTCCTTTCCTTTCCTTTCCTTTCCTTTTCCTCCTTTCCCTTTCTTCCCCTCCCCTCCCTTTCCCTTCCCTCCCTTCCCCTCCCCTCTCCTCCCCCCTTTCCCTCACTTCCCCTCCCTCCCCTTTTCTTCCCTCCTCTCCTTTCCCCTCCCCTCTCCTCCCAGTTCCCTTCCCTTCCCCCTTCCCTTTTCTCTTTCACACTTAGTTCTCTCTCTCTCTCTCTCTCTCTCTCTCTCTCATAGATACACACACTCCTTTTCCCCTCTTTCCTTTCATCTCTTTCTTACCTCTCTCCTTTAGTTTTTCTTCTTTCTCTCTATGCTAGTGATGGAAACAAGGGGCCACGTATGTGTATGATCTGCTACCGAGCTGTATCTCCGGTGCATGAAGCATTGTGTTTTTAAACAGACTGCCACGTGTGTCCTTTGTTTTCATTGCTGTCTGAATCAGCAAGTCTCCACTTCTTCCTCTACTTCCTCCACTTCTGTGGGAGGCCTTATCCCACAGGTTAAGAGACCATAGAGGAGAGGATTGGGGAGTTAAAAATAAAGCTTATCACCTGATGAGGGATGCTGCCAGGAAGCTGACCTTCCAGGTATATGGGGTTTTTTTAATGGATTTTAATGATAAGAATAGTAATTCAGGACAACTAATAGGAAAACATTACTTTGTAAAAAAAAAAATTCGGGCCTGCTGTTGAGATATCCTCCCATCTGTCTCAGTTTTCTCTCCTCGATTTGAAGCTTTCTTCATTATCTTTTTTTTTTTTTTTTGTGGATTTTTTTTCCTTTTCCCTTTCCCCCCGACCCCCACCCATCCCAGATCTGTATTCTGCCATAACTGTCCTGCATCTTTCAAGGTTTTTTTTTTTTTTTCATTTTTAGCCATATAGTGAGAATCATGAGTATAGAGCATCCTTCGTGCAAAAACCAATTCTACAGACTGTTGTGGCCCAACCCCCACAGTCCCCCACCATTCAAGTGGGGGTGGACGAATTGTTGTTTTCAATCAAGTTGATCAAATGAGTGTCCAGACTACAATTCACTGGAGTTTCACCGTTCACCACCAATCACAAAAGCCTTTACATCTAAATCCCCTCTTCCGAGATTATGTCCCTAAGCTTAGAAAAGGAGCACAGGGGAATGAGAAGCAAAACGGTTCTACTCCTCTGGGCTGTGACTTTTGGACTTCTGGTCAATTCTGGACTGTTTTTTTCAGGGGTCAGTTTGTTCAGGAGTAACTTCGATCCTGACTAATGAAGCACAAAGCAAGTTAGATATATAGGTATTAAGCAGCATTATAGTTATGGTAGGTTACTTGCATAGACACATATGTTTTCGATATTGTTATCCATGATTACATGTTTATAACCCTTTAAACCCCTGATTAATATGACAGGTTTACGTCTTTATACACTCGTCCTAACCATGTAGAGGAGTAAGCTTGTGGACATCAGCATGGGTATGTCCTCAGAAGGAGAGAGCTCAATAGCCATGAGATTGGGATATACAGGCACATGGCTGCCTCTGCTGCACTGTATTTTCAGGTCAGGTGAGGTGTGCTTTGGTTGTGACGGTGGAGTCTTCTTGACATCAGGGAGACCCGTATTTGCTTTAGTAATGGTTTAGTGGCCTTTGTAACACTCTCTGGCTGTCCAGAGGCCATCTGTACACTTGCATGTGCGGTCTCCATACATACATCCCTCCCATGTTAACGTCAGGTCTTCGGCAGCAGGGTCTTATCGCCTCTCCTCCTGCAGGTATCCCAACTTAGGGGCAAGGAGCCCTTACCTTTTGTGGGGCCTTGGATCCCCTGGCCAACATCCCCCTGGTAGAACAATCCATTGCTGATGTCAGAGCTCCTGCATTAATATACTTTGCCTAAGTGCATAGCCCAAGGACTTTAGTATTATATTTGGTTCTGAACAGAGTATAATCCTTTTCACAGTTCTTATGTCTATTAGTCAATTAAAGAAGGCATTTTTACCGGTTTTATAAGAGATTACCTCTATAATAGTTGTCTCCAATATACAGTTGGAGAACGACGTCATCATCGTCATATTTCTCCTTGTTCTATGGGGAAATGCCTGGGAAGAGTGTTTGGGGAATGCCACCACACCAGAAGCCATGGGGACCGACAAGACCCAAGAGACGGATGAAGTCCTGTCCGGTACCATGTAAGACAGAAGTCAGGCTGCTTCACCGAGGAGAAGGTGTGCAGAGGATGGGGCTGGGAAAGGAGCCAAGGGAGGGACGACGCCCATCCCCAGGAGCCTCCTGTCTGTATTGGAAATTTCCATGTAGTCTGGGGTCATTGCTCCTCTGTGGTATTGCACACATTGGTGTCCCCAGCAGGCCATCACCCCCAGATGTTCACACCCCCACTCTTTTTCTTGTCTGCTGTCTTGAGTCATAGATGCTTGTGTCCTTCATGTAGCCGGGTGACAAACTAGATGGTTGATCTCGAGTAAGTCCTTGTGTCGCCTCCCAGAGTTCCAGCTTCCTCGTTTATAAAACTGGGATGACACATCTGCAGATTTGTTGTGAGGATTGACTTTGGACAGAGACAGAAAGAGCCTGCAGCTTGTCTTGTGTGCAGTGGGCACTCCATGGTGTTGGGTACTGGGAGCAGAGACGGCTTCCACTCAATCCTCCAGGACACAGATATTGGGCAGTCCTTTGTGTGCAGCTGGTGCCCCACCAGTGTTAAATAAAACAGGTTGGCCTTTGACAAGCCACTGAACCCAGGTACGGGGTTCTGCACCCCCAGGCACATGTCTGCTGGACTTCAAAGGCACTGCTGCCTTCAGACGTTAGGGACAACTAGCTGTCTGTTTGCCTCCATCTGGGACTCTGTTCTGTGTTTCTTTCTTCAGTGCTCCTCCTTCTACCTGCTTGTTGTACACTTTTCTTTCATTGTGTAGATAATTCCACCCCCTTAAAAGGCCAACTCTAGTGTCCATGCCATTTGGAAACTATCCCACCTTTCCGTGCTGTCACAGTATGGATGACACTATGTTCCTTTGGTCAAGGTGACTATACCTGCCCCTCCCTTAGCCCTGACTAGTCCTGTCACTGATAGATGTACGTAGCTGGTCCAGGGGTAACACCAGAAGGACACTCAGAAAAGGACTTTTAGTGATGAAATGCAGGGCTGTGTGAATGGACATAGTAATATGTCTTTGTTTTATGTTGTATGTTGCTGGGATTGAACCAGGGACTTTACACACACTGGGCAAGCTTCAACCACTGATGTACACCTCCAGCCATGGTAGCTGTTTAGTAGAAAAGGTTCTGAGCCATGAGCTAAATCATGTTTTGGAAGATAGGTCCATCAACACCACCTACTAACCTGGAAGGCCTAAGCCTATGTTTACAAGAAGCTGGAGAAGTTTCTATAAATGTATCCCTCTTCTTCTTTCAAACAGATGTCATGTCAGAGTTGTACAAAAAGAAGAAATGTTCAATCTCTTGTAAGTAGAAAAAAATGTAGGAAAGACTGTTTTTGTTTCCACCCAATACCACCTTCCTTAGCATTTTTTGTGGGAATAATGGATGTGTCACCATCAGAGCCAGATGCATGGGTCCCTGGGGGATGCACCGACCTTGATGTGGGTCTGTAAATCGTTCACTATTGAGAACTATCCAGGGCATATGTAACTCACAGGAATTGCTGCAAACAGGATGTGACTATTATGATAATCAATTAATAATCAATTAATAATCAATTAAGTTAGTGAGCTCCCCTTGTAAAAAACCTGCTTAACCAATGATGATTCATACAGATGCAACCAGGGCCGAGAGATGATGTAAGTTGTGTGTGTGTGTGTGTGTGTGTGTGTGTGTGTGTGTGTGTTGGGGGAGATTTGAAGCTTGAAGTTTAAATAGATAGGAAAGAAAGGCAAAAAGGAAGAAAGGAAGGAAGAAGAAAAGTAGAAACACAGAAGAAAGGAGGGAAGGAAGGAAGGGAGAGTGGGAGGGAAAGGAAAGAAAGAAAGAGAAAGAAAGAAAGAAAGAAAGAAAGAAAGAAAGAAAGAAAGAAAGAAAGAAATAAGAAGGAATAAAGAAAGAAAACTTAAACATTAAATCCCCAAGCTTGCCTTCTGTGTCTATTAAATGAATTCCACAGGCACTGACTCCGGGATGTTTTATCAGATGTACTTTGGTCTTGTAGGTGATGCATTGTCCCTCAGAGTCATTAAAAAGAAGCAGATAGCTGTAACGGTGCTCAGCTTCCAAGAAATGCAGCCCGTTCACACTTCTACTTCCCCTCAATATATAGTCATTGTTAGATTGCGCATCTCTGCACGCTGCCTGGATGGGGTCGCTCTGTCCTTTATTCAGATCTGGGGTTAGGATGCTTTTCACACAGCAAGGTGACCGCCAGGCCTCCCTCCTCTGAGCAGCCACATAGTCTGACCAAGAGACAGGAAAGTCCCTTTGTTCCTCAGGTAATGCCCATCTTTTGTCCTTCATGTTCCAAAAGCTAAGGTATGCACAGAACCTCTTAAAAAAAGAATTTAGATAATTTCAGAAAAATACAATCTCCACTAATTTTCTGGTAAGTGGTGGAGTCAGGAAAGCTTGAGATTCTGTGGGCACCATACATTGAAAACATGTAGGGTTGTGCTTGGAAAAAAGAGATCCTTGTTGTTTGTTTTTCACTGAAACAGAATGGTCATTATCCAGAGTCCAGATGATGGCTGCTTTGTGACTTGGCTTGAGGGGTGGTTGTTTCACGGATCCCTTTCTACAAAAGATCCTCACTCTCTGAGAGAGGCTCGAAGGAGTGCCTGGCAGAGGCTTCCTAGCCTCTGAGGAGGCTATTTTGGCCATCCTGTGTTCTGAATACAGAGCCCGAGAGCAAAATCTGACTTCCAGTTTTGGCAGAGGGGACAATGAGTTCTGATAATCGAAGATTTGCCTAGATGGAAGCCAAGAGGGTGACCAAGTTTATTGATCCCACAGAAGCCTCGCCCCTGGGGAATGTCCGATTACATCTTAATGCTCTTCTGATGTACAGAAGCAGCATCACAGCAGTAAACAGGGCTTTCAGAGAAACCAAGCAGGAGACACCTTGGGCTGGAGGGTGATTCATGTCCCTGGAACCTCAGCTTCTGGAAAATAGGAAGAAGATGTCAATATTCTGTGAGTCAGAAAGAGTTCTGAGTGGCGCTCTTTCTTTTGCATGTTTCTTCCTGACAGTCCTCTCTGTCCACTGTGGTGGGTGGGCATGGATGACTGTGAGTGAAAATGACAATGTGCACAGTCTTCTCCGTTCCTGCTATGAACAACTGCACAGTAATTTTCACCTTCTATCTAAAAGAACATTGTTACCATACCCATGAAAACACTTGAACCTAATATGTGTTTACCTAACGGCACATTTTAAAGATTCCTTTTCAGCATGGAATCATAATCATCATCATCATCATCATCATCTCCACCATGATTATCTTTTTCCATCATTGATTTCTGGTGACATTCAAATGGACCACTCCATGGGAGGGACCAGCAGATGTCACTGTAGCTCTGTTCATTCATCTTCACTCCTGACAGAATTCAAGTTCTATCCTTTCAGGCTCAGCTGATCACATTTCTTATTTAATCAAAGCATAATGCATCACAACATTTGGAATTTGTGTTGTTATTCTTTCATTGTTTTGGAATTGGATACATAGCTTTGTAAATGGAGATGCAAGTTAAAGAAACGAAGCCCAGACACCACCAATGGAGAATGGAAATCAAAGGGCCGGCTGGAGCACTGGGATAGATACAGACAAAGAACAAGGGCACACATGTGCTGACTCCTTGCTCTGATGGACAGTCTCAAGACTAAAGACAGACATGGTCCTTCTGTTCTTACGGAGAGTTGTGCTGGGCACAAGGACATCCCATGTCCCATGATGGCAAGATCCACTCATTAGATTCAGAAAGAGGGCAGGGATTAGAGACTTAGTCTATAAGGATGGACTCCCAGGGGTTCTGCACTAAAACGCCTATGTCTTCTGAGGAGAAAACAACTTGAGTGCCTTATGGTTATTTTGGTGTGGTAAGCTAGAGTTTTTGAGGCCCATGTTTGAGGAAAGGAGACCGATAAGACAGAATGTGACACTACTGACCATTCCCTGTGCGTTAACAGAAGGGAAATGAATACAACTACAGAACAAAAGGATCCCCTTTTAGAAATTATCATGCCAGCCTTCTGGGGAAGGGGGATCTTGGTGGTACTTCTGTGAGATAAGTTTATGTATAAGCTTGGTGAGAAGGGTGGACCATTGATATGTCACTTAACTGTAGTCTGGGTTTCTACAAGGATTACCAAAGAAGGAGATGAAGTCTCAGGTCTGTGAGGAGAGCCATGCTACAGGAGCAAGCTGGCCTGTGACTGTGTCCTACTGCCACAGAGCTCAGGAGTCCACCAGCAAGAACTGGGCTTTTGTGGCCTTGTATCTTTTCTAGATGGACACATTTGAGGAAAGGGCTGTGTCTGAGATGACGTTGCCCAGCTCAGACTACCCACCTGAGTCCTGCACAGACATGACTGCTGGGAAATGAGCTGGGTTATTAAATGGCATGGCCAATTGTAGTTCTCCCCTACAACTGGCCATTTTGACTTACTTTTTATCCCCCAAATCCAAGCCAATCCCATCTTTCAAAACCAGACTCTCAGATAAGTATTTCTTCTTCTTCTTCTTCTTCTTCTTCTTCTTCTTCTTCTTCTTCTTCTTCTTCTTCTTCTTCTCCCTCCTCCTCCTCCTCCTCCTTCTCCATTTTTTGCAGTAGCCAGAATTCAAAATGGCACCCAATGCATGATGATTTGGATTACTTGTGCCTTTCTGTAATCTCATACAATATATAAGAGTTGGTATCCATGACCAATAGAATATGGTATAAATGATGGTATGAATGTCTGTTACAGTTTCTACTATCCTTTCTTTTGGCTCATTTATTCTGAGCGAAGCCACCTTCCAAGTCAGGAGGACACTGGGGCAGTCTACAGAGAGGCATGTGAAGAGAATTGAGGCTCCTTGCCAACCATGACCAACATGCCAGCCAAATAGGCGAACCATGAAGCAAGTACTTTTGCGGCCCCAGTCCTTTCCAGGGACTGCAGCACAGCTGACATCTCAACTGTGACTTCTCAAGGGACTCAAACTAAAATCATCTAGTTGAGCTACTCGCAAGTTCCAGACCCCTCAAAGCTATAGACGATCATAAATATGTTCTTGTTATTTAAGAGAACCAGGACTAGGATGTGAAGCAAACCAAGGAACACATTTTAAGGAGTCAGTCACACACATAAGGTCATGAACACACAGGGCTCTGGCTTCTTTCTAACCATGAGCCTGCTTACTTTTAAATATTTTATCTTTAATTATGTGTGTATGTGTGTCTGTATGCGGGTATGTGCACATGAATAACAATGCCCTCAGAGGCCAGGAGAAGGTAGTGGATTTGTCTGAGCTAAAGTTACAGGCAGTTATAAAGCTACAAACATGGGTGCAGGGAACCAAATTCAGACCCTCTACAAGATTAGTGGGTTTGTTTGTTTGTTTGTTTGTTTTGTTTGTTTGTTTGTTTTGTTTGTTTGTTTGTTTGTTTGTTTTTTGGTCTTTTCGAGACAGGATCTCCCTGTAACTCCAGCTGTCCTGGAATTCCCTCTGTAGACCTGTCTGGCCTTGAACTCACAAATATCCAAATACCCGCCTGCCTCTGCGCTCCCAAGTGCTAGGATTAAAGGCGTGCACCACCACGCCTGGCAAGATTTGCCTTTTTAACCACTGAGTGATCTCTCCTGACCCCCTGAAGCTGCTGTTTTAAGCAAAAACCCTCAGTGGAGGAAAGATAGCATCTTCAGCAAATGGTGCTGGCAAAATTGGATCATCATCTGTAGAAGAACAAAATTAAACCGCTACCTCTCACCCTATACAAAAATCAATTCCAAGTGGATCAAAGATCTCAATGTGAAGCCGAAACTCTGAAGGTGATAGAAGAAAAAGTTGGTAACAACCTACAAGAAATAGACATAGGAAAAGACTTTCTAAATCAAACAGCAGCTGCACAGGAAGTTAAGGTCAACAATGGACAAATGGGACCTCATAAAACTCAAAAGCTTCTGTACAGTGAAAGAAACAATCGAGGAGGTGAAGAGAAAACCCACAGAGTGGGAGGAAATCTTTACCAGTGATACATCTGACAGAGCATTAACATCCAGAATATATAAACTACTCAAAAAACAAAGAAGTAAGAAGACAAATGACCTACTCAAAAGATGGAGTAAAGAGCTGAACAGACTTCACCAGTAAGGAAGTAAAGATGGCTGAGAAACATCTTAAAAGTGTTCAACATCTCATAGTAAAAACGTCCATTCCACGCAAACTCTTGTGTAGATTTAATGCAATCCCAATCAAAATCCCCAAGAGTTTCTTTACAGGCCTGGAAAAAAAAAGTCCTTAAATTCATTTGGAAAAACAAAAGACCCGGAATAGCTGAAACAACCCTGAGTGAAAAGAGCAACATGGGTGGATCTCTATACCAGACTTCAAACTATACTACAGAGCTATAGTCATAAAAACAGCCTGGTACTGGCACAAAAACAGACCTGTTGACCAATGGAACAAAACCGAAGATCCAAATCTGAGCACATACAATTTCAGCCATCTCATATTTGACAAGGGGGCCAAGAAGCCACAATGGAGAAAAGACAGCATCTTCAGCAAGTGGTGTTGGCAAAACTGGATCACCACTTGTAGAAGAATGAAATTAAACCCCTACCTCTCACCCTGTACAAAAGTCAACTCCAGATGGATCAAAGACCTCAACGTGAAACCCCAAACTCTGAAGGTGATAGAAGAAAAAGTTGGCAGCAGACTACAAGACATAGGCGTAGGAAAAGACTTCCTAAATCAGACAGCAGCTGCACAAGAATTAAGGTCGACAATTGACAAATGGGACCTCATTAAACTCAAAAGCTTCTGTACATCAAAAGAAACAATCAAGGAAGTGAAGAGAAATCCCACAGAGTGGGAGGAAACCTTCACTGCAGATACATCTGACAAAGCATTGATTTCCAGAATATATAAACTACTCAAAAAACAAAGAAAAAAGAAAACAAA